>VZTU01002222.1:341-33463 GCA_013400835.1 Zapornia atra | reverse complement strand
TATATATATATAAATAAAACAAAGTGGAAAATAATGTGCTTCTATTTTTTTATATGCAAATTATAAATACCAAATCTTCAGAAGAAGCAAATTTATATGTCTTTTTTTAACAAAGTAGTGGATGTGAAAATTCCAGACACAGATAAATAGTAATCTTTTATAAGTCACAACATTTGATTAAGCACCAGTATTTACAACTGTGTCTTGCATTTAAGGGTTATTACTATGAATGATTTAAAGAAACTTCTTTTGTAAAATTGAATTTGATGTATTCATTCTGAAAAAATCGGAAAATCATCCAGGTTAAGCTGCTACTGGCACTGTGCAATAACTTGCATGTGTTTTCTGATAGTGCACTTGCAAATTATTTCTTGTAACTGGGAAAAGTGCTTATTTAGAAAGAAGTACTCTTTGTGTAAAGAAATAGAAGATGCATTGCACTCTTCCATCTTACTAGTGCTTGCAACACATGTTCATAATAAAAAATGAATAATGTGTGCCAATTTTTCCATCCATTAAAAACCCCTTTTTTTTTTTTAAATCCCACCTTTGCAGAAGGAAGCAGTGAGTTCAATAAACCACTTCCTTGGTATTTTAGTAACATGATGAATGACTTTGCCTTTTGAACTCTGCACTATCTTACTTTTAATGAAACTTTCAGTTAAAGTAAATATAAAAATCAAAGATTGTCCCACCTGCTGGACTTTGAAAATTCTTTTTTCATCTGATTTGGAAAGAAACAAACTTATCAATGTGGATAAAAAAAAAAAATCAGAGGAGCTCTGATGAGCCGGTGATAAATCTAATTAGTGTTTGCTACAGAGCAATAGGAGTACTTTCTGTTCCGACAAATTTAACAGCTGTGAATCTCCAACTGACAACAGAGTGCTCTTTAATACACACAGGAGTAAATCAGGTAAGGCCCAGTTCCTAAAAGATTTCAAGTAAATCCCAGTAAGAATCTCACAACTCTACTGAAATTTGAATCCCGCCTTTAAATAGGATGATACACAGAGCTCCAGCAAGTGCCACTATCACAGATTTGCAATTGTTACATTCTTCACTGGATTAACACAAATGCCCTTTGTTCTCTGCAGAAGACACCTGTACGAATCAATGCTTCAGGCTTCACTTATGAGACTCTAAAGGCTAGAAACATTATTGTATGTACTATGTTAAAAATCAGCTTTCTGAAATGATTTGTGGCTAGTGGAACTCAAGGGGTCCTGAGACCCTCACTCAAAGGTCATTGAGATTAAAGGGAAAACTTAAGATTTTGATAGACTTCAGACCATATGTCTCAGGTCTTAATGTTAACTTATCTTAAACTCGATTGTAGCTCTTCTAAGAACATAGAAAACACACCTTCAGAAAGATATCTGTATCTACTACAAGTAGTGTAGTTTATCCTGGTTGATTATAACAGAAACAGGAGTTGAAATTACAGTTTCTTTCCCAGTTTTCTGTTGCTATTCTATTTCCAAGCATAACAGCCTAGTTTTAAGGTCAGAACTAGGCAAATCTAAAACAGAAAGAAAAAAAAATGTTCCAAAGGGGGCTGGGGGAGAAGGAACCTCAGTCATTATCTTCACCTCACTGTATTTCTTCCACAGTGGCATTTTCAGTTTCCTTGTTGGACTTCTGTTATGACCCTGGCATTACTTACTCAGGCAGTAGTCTTATGCCACATGACCTAGGTAAACGATCCACAATCACTTGGAACATCGGAAGTAAACCATTTGCAAGCAATCCAGAAATGGGATCAGACTGTCTTTAAAAATTGAATGTGTGAATTTAGGGGAAACATTAAAAAACATAACGATTAAGTTATATCTATATAAGTGGAAACATCCTGAAAGAGAAGAATAAAAATGAGAGAATAAGAATATAAATAGAAGTATCTTGCTGTGTTCTAATACCAATGGATATCAAATGTATTCCAAAGGTAAATACCTGCACAAGGTGTACACAGGTTGATGATCTGTTATGTCAGGTGACCAAGTTACAGAAAACACTTAAAAGGCTGTTAAAAGGAGACAACATGGAGATAAATAGGTAGTTTCATAACTAAATTCCAGTACTGGACACCGATGAGAATGAGGCACCTTGGACCATGGTGACCTACAAAAGCAGGACTCTGCTTCAGTCTCCACCTTCCAACTTCACAACCAAAAACAGATAGGAAGCTTCAGCAGCTGTAGACTCCTATGAGCAAGGTCTGCAAGGAGAAACTGTGCCAGCAGCACACAGAAGATACCAGAAAAAGAAACAAGAGTTTCCCCTCTCTGTTAAGGGGAACTAAAACATACTGACCTGACAGGGAGTCATGAGAGGTATGCTGTGTTCTGCGAGCCAAGATCTGAGACACTGCTGCAAAGTTTCTACAGCTTGTCAAGGGCACAGACTACTACCCATTGTTACTTTTTCATGTGGGCATGAATGACACCACAAGCCAGAACCTCGGCAGAATCAAGGAAGACTATAAAGCCCTGGGGGTACAAGTGAAAAACATTGTTGCCCAAGTTATTTTTTCTTGATTGCTTCATTATCTCTCTGAAATGCCTGTACACCAATGCATGCAGTATGGGGAATAAATAGGTGAACAAGAAATCTGGGTGCAATAGCAGGGCCATGATCTCATTATAATGATAGAAAGTACACAGGATAGCTCGTATGACTGGAATGCTGTCAGGGATGTCTACATACATTTTAGGAAAGACAGGCCAGTAAGGCATGATGGTGAAGTTGCTCTTTATGTAAAAGAGCAACTGGAATATATAGAAGTCCACCTAGGGGTGGATGAAGAACTAGTTGAGAGCTTATGGGTAAGAATTAAGGAGCAGGCTAATTTGGGTGACATTATTGCGGACATTTACTACAGTCCACCTGATCAGGAGGAGGAAGTTGATGAGGCCTTCTGCAGATACCTGGAAATGGCCTCATGATCAAGAATTTGCTGCAATAAAGGGAAAGTTTTCCCTAGCTCTCCCCACTGTGAGGTTACCAGGTATGAGTACCAAGGATAGCAGGAATGCCTTAGGAGTGTGGAGCATGACACAATGCTTTAATTTGACAACTTTATCAGGATGATTGCGCCTGAGAAAAAACCAACACGTTTTGTATGTGAAATCTGGTCTTGGATGCAAGCTCAGTCTGCTGGAAAACATACATATGTATATATATATATAATCACACAGCTGTATATATCAAGTACATCTCATCAGTATTATCATCTAAGTGTATCCTGTCTAAGCTTCCTATCTGTACAGCCTGCAGATAGGAGGAAAAAGTGGTCTTTCCCTTCAACTAAGAAATCCTGGGAACTATTGAAAGATGGTTTCCTCTGGGGTGTCCTCCAGTGAAGAGGTTTTAAGGACATGTGAAACTTATGTAAAGCACAAATGCTGAAGAACTCATTCTTAAAAGAACAAAAAAGTATTGATGCATTTTTTTCAGAAAAAATGTGACCTGAATTTAGTGTAACTTCCCTCGGCACAATGAAAACATGCCAGCATATATCTCTTGGGAATTTGCAAGAGGGAGCATTTGTTTTAAAAGCTAAATAATATTTGCATGATATCTAGGAAATATGTTCTACTTAATCAATAATCCAGAATTACCAGGCAGACCAGATTACCAACAGGTTTGTTTCATTTTAGCCATTTAAAAGTAAATCTCCAATATAGGGAGGTTCAGAACAAAACGCTTTATTGAGAGTGTAGTATTTAGTGTAGATTATTCCTTCAATTTCTAAAAAGTATCAGCTATCGCTTCTGTTAAATTGAATTTTCAGTACTGATGATATGGCAGGAAGCTTATAAAAGGTGGGAGAAAATATTTTTAGGTATACCAGAGATCAGTACAAAGTCACAATGTACATCCTTGAAGTGAATTTGATGCCACAGTCTATTTGTGTCTGAAGAATGGCTAAAAGTCTTGACTGTTTCAAGATTAAATCAAAGAACCAGGGGCCCCAAAGGGAATTTGGAGCGTGTTACAGACTTCTATTTCCTTTAGGAGCTTCCTCCAAGAACTACATACAAGTGTGCAATAACCCAGCTCTCATGAAATCTGATTACTTTGTTTTCTGAAAAAGAAAGCACTTAGGCTAGGACCATCATCAGAATAAATTTCAAAGATCAAAAATTGACAAGGCAAGAACTTGGATGAAGTCTGCTGCTGCAAATGTGTTACTGACATGAGGAACTTACTTGAAGAAAATCAAGCTATAGTAGACCATGTTATTTCTGTTAGCAATTAAGAACATTTGTGCAAAAATGTCTGTACAGCATGGAATGAATCGGTATGCATTTGTCCACTGCAGTTCTGTGTTTATACTGAATCATTGTGTTACATTTCAGATGTCATGGCAGCACTACTCATGTACAAATATTTCTCATTATAAATTGGTCGCTTCTGGGATTTATAATGACTATATATTAAACATTTTGCTGTGGCCTAAAACATATATGCTTGCTTTATTTTAGCTATTTTTTCACCATTGACAAAATGAAATTTATTGTTATTATCAACACTTGAATTGTCAAGGTGCCCATGAACCATAGTTATGGACTTGGACATAGTTTTCCTAGGTACTATGAAAAGTAAAGTTGAAAGGGAGATCCAAGGTTCCTTAAAATTTAGAAACAAGACTATAGGCATCAACTGAATACATTCAACAGATTGTACAGACAGGGGAGACAGTCAAGCACACCTGACAGTGACTTAATTTCACCACTAACCTGCATATTGTTAAATTGAGTGGTTGGCAACAGAAACTGGTGAATTTTTTTATTAATTTTAAAGAATGTCCTTTTTTTCAACTGTATCGGTCTTCAGAATTTGCAATACTATTATTTTCACAGTTTCTGGCTTACCACTTACTCTTTCCAAATAAGACAGTATTTTAAAAGTCTCAAAACTAAGAAGGCAACAAAATAGGTAGCATATCGTCTGATCTATATGTTCATTGTTGGGCAGTAAGATTTAGGATTTAGCATTCGAGACACATTAGTGTTTTCCAAAACTGCAGGGTTGAAAGTAAACACGTTGTAATCACAGAAAAACTGTGGCTATTAAAATTTTGTCACTGTTGCTAATTGAAAGAGAACTTCAAAATAAGAAGGATAGAACAGGTAAGAGGTGTTTGCAGAAAAGCATTTTTGGAGTTATTACTGATTAGATTGAGCAGCTGAGCAAAATAAAATCAGTATCTCTCCAGCTACTGGTCATGTTCCATTATTACATTGAAATACCCAGCTTTTTAGCCAGGTGATCTGTACTCAGTCGTCTTCTAACCCTCTGTTTTCCAGAAAATCTCAATATTTACAAGCATTATGGTTAAGCAAAGAAATATTATTACAACATGTCATCTGTCTCCACATGACCACAGTAAAGATTCTCAGGGATAATATACATTTTTGTGTCATGCATGTGTATAAATTCATGTTGGTGTGTGTGTCCATTTGTTGTTTTCCCATTCCTAATATCCTGACCTGTATATCCCTGTCTCCCTTAGTGTTAGTGCAAGCTGGGGCACCCAAAGTCTGTAGGCTCTGTAGTAGATTTTAGAATACAAACCAGAGTTTTGTTATCATTTTAGAGCACAGGAAACAGACGTTCTTGCTATTCTACGCACCTTGTGTTTAATATATTTAAGACATATATGTATATAATTTAGGACACAATGCATCACAATGCAGGAGCTGGCTAATATGGTTGCTGAGTTGTTCTCCATCATATTTAAAAAGTCATGGCTGTCCGGTGAGGTCCCTGAAGGCTGGAAAAAGGGTCACATCACTCCCATTTGTAAGAAAGGGAGCAAGGAGGACCCAGGGAACTACAGGCTGGTAAGTCTCACCTCTGTGCCTGGGAAGATCGTGGAACAGATCCTCCTGGATGACATGTTTGAGCACATGAGGGAAGAGCATGTGATCTGGGACAGCCAGCACAGCGTCACCAAGGGAAGGTTGTGCCTTACCGATTGGTGACCTTCTGTGATGGAGTGACAGCATCAGTGGACTCAGTCTTCTTCTTCTAACCCTGGATAAAGAGAAGGTGAGCAATGTCATCTACCTGGACTTGTGCAAGGCCTTTGACATGGTCACCCACCACACCCTTATCTCTAAATTGGAGACATGTGGCTTTGATGGATGGACCATCCAGGAGATAAGAAAGTGATTGAAAGGACATAGACAAAATGGTGGTCAGTGGGTCTATGTCCAGGTGGAGGCCAGTGACAAGCGGTGCCCCCCAGGGGTCTGTCTTGGGACCGGTTCTCTTTAACATCTTTATCAATGACATTGATGATGCAATTGAGTGCACCCTCAGCAAGTTTGCGGATGACACCAAGATGAGTGGTGTGGTTGACACAACAGAAGGAAAGGAAGCCATCCAGAGGGATCTTGACAGGCTGGAAAGGTGGGCCCGGGGGAACCTAATGAGATTCGAAACAGCAGAGTGTAAGGTCTTGCACTTAGGACTGAGGAATCCCAGACATATATACAGACTGGGAGAAGAGCTCCTGGACAGTAGCCTTGGGGAGAAGGACCTGGGGGTTGTGGTGGATGAGAAACTTAACATGAGCCAGCAGTGTGTGCTCTTGCATCTCGGAAGGCCAATGGTATCCTGGGCTCCATCAGAAGAGAGTTGGGCAGCAGGGACAGGGAGGTGATTATGCCTCTCTACTCTGCCCTCATGAGGCCCTATCTGGAGTACTGTGTCCAGATCTGGGGGCCCCAATACAAGAAAGAAGTGGAACTGTTGGAGAGGGCCATGAAGATGATTAGAGGACTGGAGCACCTCCCCTATGAAGAGAGGCTGAGGGAGCTGGGTTTGTTCAGCCTAAAGAAGAGAAGGCTGAGAGGGGACCTCATTGCAGCCTTCCTGTACCTGAAGGGAGCATATAAACAGGAGGGGAATCAACTTTTTAAAAGAGTAGACAATGGCAGGACAAGGGAGAATGGATTAAAGCTAAAGGAAGGAAGGTTTAAATTAGGTATTAGGAGGAAGTTCTTTACAGAGAGAGTGGTGAAGTGCTGGAATGGGCTGCACAGAGTTGGAACTCTATGACCCTTGGGGTCCCTTCCAACCCAGACCATTCTAGGATTCTATGATTCTATGACTACCAATCAGGACTGCAGTTAAACCATTAGCATAGCTCTTAAAAAATATTTCTGAGAAAGCTAGAGGGCCTTGATGAGGTATTTCCTCATCTTTAATAACCTCACTTGAACCTTGAATACTCTGAGATGGTTGAGCAGGGAAGCATGATTCTTGCATTGGTTAGACCCATGTCATGTGGTTTTCCTGGAAGTGCTCCATGTCTTAAGAAGCTTGAATGCTTGGTGCTTTAGGCTAGATCCCACACCCATAGGCACCTCTCAGGTGCAAAATGTCACACCTCTCTGACCCTGCTGACTGGCTATCGGATTTAAATAAATAATATATGCTATTGTTCTTTTAATATATAGTCACTAATAAAAACGCAGTATTTCCATGTTTGGTCCCCAAGACCCTGATTTGTCTGCTTGCAACTCACTTTCAGAGGTAATGTTTCTCTTCCCACTGCTAACATTCCCTACTTATTACTGCCTACTCACCTCACTTAAGCAGCACTTTGCAAGGCTGTTGAAGATTACTTTGCCATTTGTTTCCCAAATTAGTTCAGCTAAAAATCTAAATTTGACACAAGTCCATAGTCAACAAGGTGGAGCCACACAAGAAGAATATTGAGAATAAAAAACAACTTCAGAAATAAAAAGTTCACTGATAAAAAACTTTATCTCCTTTTGATATCTTCATAGATTTGACAAAGGCAAATTCAGAACGTGCTCATTAGTTTTACTTAATTAAATCTCTGCAAAGTCTTTCAGTTGTCAACTTCTGTTCACACCAGGAAGGGTATTTGTTTCTGTTGCATTTGTGGTGGCGTATGACACAGACAGCGTTGGCAAGGCCGAAAAATCAGGACCCCTCTGGGTTCAAAATTCCCAAAAGTCTGTTCCTTGTGTGACATAAAACCAGATGTGATAATCTGCAGTGTCTGGGAGAACCAGTTTCCCTTACTGAAAAGCAGAGTGGCAGGTCAATGAGTAGTGTGTGTGAGTATGCCATGTATGTTAAAACAAGACTTAGAAAAACAGTTGGCTATTAAAATGAAATGCAATACTGCTAACTCAACATTAGTATGAATACATGTTGTACAAGGATAACAGAAACTGCTAAATAAACGAAGGAGCAGTTTCACTATTGAAAATTAATATAATCCAGTACAATGGGTGTTTAGTACAGCTCCCAAACAAAATCTCCAACTTGCCAGAATGTGTCCCCTAGTTGATTTTGTTATATCCAAATGCCATGAGCGCATTTGCCTGCTCAAGTTTAGAGCTTCTTTACAAATACTGTGTGCCTGGGTTAAGAGTGTTAACCATCCTACACTTTACCCAAGGCAACAAATTGCCCCAGGCAACGAGAAATATCTCTTTATTTTAGATTATCATTGCAAAGATGCAATTGGAAATGGATTTGTCAAGACCCAAATGAGTGACATTGGTCTTTATGAAAAAATAAGATCTTTAAGAGAATAAATGAAACTTCCTCACTGTACCCCACACGTTTGCAAATGGAGTAACAAACTTCCATGATTATACCATTTCCTAGTCTGCCCTGGAAAGTATAAACTGTAGTGGGAGGTAAATAAAATATAGAAGACTGGGAGAAAAACACTGAGTCCAAAAACTTCTGTGTAGCTGGGAGAATTTTGTTTCAGTACGTTACTACCCCTGGAGTACCTGAAGGAAATAACTGAAAAATTAACCTTAAATTATGTTTTAAGATCAGCTGGATTTCTATATAGATATTTCTACTGCTTGCTTCATGGAGTCATTAGTCCCACCCCAAACTGGATAATCTTGTGCACTATGTAATCTGGAGTATCACGTGCTGTAAAGTGGTTCAAGTCACTAGCAAAGTCACAAAGGCCTTCAAATCACACTTACAATGGGAATAATTTGTAAGATCTAGTTTATTCTGAGGAGTGTCTCTAAAGCAAAATCTTGATTTTTTAATCCAGTTTTGTTTTATATATATAACATATAGATATGATCTATAAACACCCTAACATGTTAAAACTTGAAGATGTGGAGAATTTGGAAGAACAATATTACCAGGACTTCCACTGCCTTCTTCCTTTTAACACCATCTTAAAATTGTAGAGCATATTTCCAAATAACAACAAAAAAAATTTTCCTGTCTACTTTATATGTAAAATACAGAATGTAGACTGCTGACCTACCAAAATGCTTCAAGAAATACCAAACTAGAAAGTCTTTTGACTGTGAGTTGAGATCCCTTAAAGTATAGAATTTTCTAAAAGTATCCTTCTCAGTCTTTCATAAAATCATCAGGATATAATTTATAAGAAGCTATTCTTTCTTCACTTTTTTTTCTTCTGTTATTAATGCTTTTCCTTAACTTTACCTCCAAGAGAGTTTGCAGGTAAATTGTGTGCACAAGTGGAGGCAAGCATGGGGATTGGCTTACAGTCCTGCCCTGCGGTGCAGCTGGCAGTCCTTCTGATCGGCTCTGTGATGTGGTTAGTCTTTCCTCTCCTAAGAACCGGATTCCTGTTTCTGCAACATGCCAAAATAAACAGCTGGGTTTTAAAAGGAATACTTCTGTGAAAGTGCTTCATCAGATCTGAGCTGCCGAGGAGGTGAGAGTCATCAGGGGGACACAGGGTAGAGAAGTCAGGAAACTATGGCAAAAACTATTTTTTCCCCTCTGTATCTATTTTTGTAAATGAGCTAGTATTTATTATACGCTCATGTCATATGTAAGATGAGATACTGTGGCAATTAAGCCAATCAGAAATGGACAAATCCTGGGAGAGGACAAGTGGTCCAAAATGCATCTGCAGAAGAATTGCAAATTGGGAGTAAAACCACAGAAATGTTAAAAGACAGAAATATAAATCCATTATAGCCAATCTAAAGTGCCAAAATAGGACAAATGAGGCCAAAAATACCATAAGAACCCATAGTTTTATATATTTTGGCAATTGTCCCTCTGAGCTGGCTCTAGCTGGAAAAATGTAAACGAATATGAAATTAATAATAAAAAGCAGAGAACCAAAAATTGTAATATAACTCCTCCACAGAAGGTTAATTTCATGTTTGATATATGGAACAAAGATCAGGTGTATCAGAACTTATCTAGCCATCACTAGGTTTTGATAAGGATGTTGGTAGGTTCACCCATATTCAAATACGACATTACATCTGGGTTTTCATTTTCCATCTTCAATTGTTTCACAAAGGTTGATGAGAATAAGCATTGAAAATCACAAGTAAAAGCTCAAAATAATCAAAATTCTGGTTTAAAGATAGTATTAAAAAGAAAATGAGTACAATTTTTAAAATGTATGTTTTTTACACTTTTTTGTGTAACTACAGATAAGTGGGTTTCCCCCTCCTCTAATGTTCCAACAGTAAAGAGTCCTTATTTTATTTTTCACATGATCTCAGTAACCCAGTAACTACATGTGTTATGGATGAATACCCAAAACACAGCTAAATCTAATCTTTGGCCACATATGGCTTTTACTTGATCAAAACTCATGTCTGGATTTACTATATTTTGTAGATTTCTTTCTAGCATTTAGGTATCTCAATAAAATTTCCTCTTTGGTAAGTCAAGACTCATTAATAACATGCTATTCTTTCACCCCCAAACTTTTGCTTAACTGCTGCATCTCCAGTCTTGTAAGAATTGTTCCTGTAAAACTGGATAAAGTTGTAATGAAACATTAACTAGTATTAGAGAACAGTAACAAGGAATAAATTTTCCTCTCTTGATACTAACAATTTGAAGTCAGACACTACCTTTATTTTATCCATAAAGTTAAATGCATTGTATTGCATTTCATTAACATAATTTATCAGCACTGTATAGTTGGTATCCTCTCCAAACACAGTTAATCCACAAATAATTTGTAGTTTTAATTACACAGGATAGGGCCTAGGTAGAGTCTGAAATGGCTCCTTGTGAAAGGGGCCCTTGTGAACAGGAAGCTAGACATGAATTAGCTGTGCAGAATTAGCAAAAATGGTCAACAGCACCCTAAGCTGTATTAGTAGGAACACAGACAGCAGATCAAGGAATATGATAATTATTCTTTAATGTGGAATACCACATTCAGTTTTGTGTCTCACTCTTGAATATATAAAGACATGAATAAAGAGTTCAACTGAAAACCTCCAAGATGATTGGGGCTGCACACTTGCTCAATGAGGAAAGACTTCTTAGAGTGGAGAAGAGGCTGCTGCAGGGGAACCTATTGTTCATCCTTGCAACACTTATGGGGAGTTTATCAAGGAGATGGAGTTCTTCTCAGTGGTGGATGTTGGAAGAATGACAGATAGTGGTCATATATTGGAACTGGAAATTCAGAGGGGTTATAAGGAAAAAAAATATTTCCATCAGGAGGACATTTTCCCAAGTGAAAGTTTGTGTTTGTGAAAATTATGTTTCCCTACTGAAATTTTAATGACTTGCCTGAGATAACCGGGTTTGAATTAAGTTTTGACTCTGCTTTGGACAGGAGTTTGGACTACAGATCCGCTGAGGCCCCTTTCAACCTGGCTGATTGTGTAATTTAAATTTCTCAACCCAGATCCACCTAATACCAGTATGTTTGTATGCAAACTTAGTTTTATTCATTAAAGTTTTCTTCAGAGTTGAAATTTTGCTCCAGAGGGAGTATTATTTAAGCATTTAATTATGTAGTTTGAAAAGCTTCTACTGCATGATATTATATACATAATTGACTCTCCAAATCAGTTCTTTTGAACAGTTTTGTTGAAAAGGTTACTAATGAAGGTGAGAGAGAAATTAAATTATTGTGATTAATACTGACAGATTTATATTAAGGTTACCGAGAAAAATCTAAACTCCTCAGGACAGCAGGCCAGGTGTGACTAGGCCAGGCAGGCCACTTAAAGAAAAATAGCATCTTCAGGAGTCTCTTTCTATTGAAGCGTTAACACAACAAAGAATGTGGTGAGGTCCCTGATTTATGCATCTTCTAGAAGAAATTACATTATTAAATTAAAGGTTGAAAAACTCAAACTAGGGAGCAGTAGCCAGTATTTAATTTAATACTATATTAATTTATTTTATAGAGGCCAAATATTCTCTATGTTAGTCTTACATGTACACATAATCGTAATTCCAAATACATTATGAAAAGCAAAGCTGACTGAAGTGTAGTGTGAAAAAATGGAATAAGCCTGAAAATAAAGTGCAACTAATGTTCATTAACAATCATCCCCGTATTTTTGAGAATAAAAACAATCCAACATGATGGCTAGGTGGTATCAAATACATTTTGAGATAATACGTTGGGGTTTTTTTAGGGTTTTTTTGTAAAGTATTAAGTACATTTAATGAAACTGGATCAAATAAAATCTAAGAGCTATATGGGGAAATGTAACTGAAGACACACACAATTTTTGTTTTTTTGCATGTATTCAGGCTATATATACAGTGCATATAATCTGAGAAGACAAGTCAGCTGGGTTGTGCCAAAACTTAGAAGACCTTTATTGGCTGGCAGTACAAGAAAACAAAACTACAAATCAGCTTTATGACTTGGAATTTTCATTATCATCACATAGATTATGATAGGCATATTAGTGCTGCTTAACAGTGATAAACCTTAGGGGTTTTTATAGTGTTTCAGACATGCTGCAATGACACTAAGCCAAGAAATTCTTAATTTCCTCTTCATGCATCTTTAATTCTTTCATTCATAGTTTTTTCTTTTATTTGTTATTATGCATTATTTACCCAGACATTATTACTGTCCTGGTTTTACTTTATTTTAGTCCTTGCCATAGTTACGTCTAGAAAACTTTTTCTTACCTTTTTTCTTAATCTTTATTTTCTCATTATAATTGTTTGTACCCCCTCTCCCTTCTTGTTCCTTCTGTTTTCTCTGCACTGTTATCCCTGTAACATCCTTCTGCTTAGACCACTTATGCTTTCTGTCCTTTTAGCAGAAACTTTACACATCTGTGTACTTGTCTGTTTGAGGGGGACTCGGGGAATTCCCTTTACTACTTAGAACACATAAGCTTATTAAAGATTTTCAGGAAAAAATCCCAATAGTTGTGTGTTTTCATTTGTGCATCTCCAAAGTCACTGGGTTGCTCTCCCTTTTACGGTGAAATTCTTCTTTATTTGAATGAGCAATATCCTGAACAAAATAATGCTCCAGAAGTCTGATTCCTATCCAACAGCTATACAAACCATCATTACCTATTTGCAATTCAAAAGCAATGTCTGTACAGTAAGGTATTTAAATGGATAGAGCACCTTTCAGAGGTCCCTGAAAAGTGGACACAAGGATCTTTATCTTTAGTCCTGAGACAAAGGCTACCTCAGAGTGGAGGAAAAGCTTAATACAACTCATTTTTGAGTAGGAAGAGGTTCCTCCCGCAGCCAACATGAACAAATTCACCCAACCATAGCTCTGAGTGGAACTGCTGCTGCATGCATTTTGAGGTTTCTTGTCACCATTTCTGACTCAGCCACAGCTAGCTGACAGACACTGAAAAGACTTGTGCTACTGCCACTGGAGATAAAGATGCTATGGGTCTACCTCTCTTGATTCCTTTCTATCCGGTCAATGAATAGATTGATTTAAGCACATTAATTCAGTTCATTTTTGTGGCCAACATTTTAACTGTTTCTGAAAACTATATAAAATAAATCAATTGTAGGAAGCAGCCTCCCCTAGCCTTTCAAAACAAGAGGATGGTATTCTTGGTGACTCAAAGTCATTAATATCTTTCTTAACAAAGTAAAACATCAAGCTCTGCGATGATAATCCTAACAGTTGTTCTTCCTTAATTGCATTCCTCACATAGGTTTGCTTTTTTCCCCAGTCTTTGGCAACATTTAAAAAGATAAGAGGCATTTTACATAGACATGTCCCCATGGGCAATTTCACCAACAAATGAAGGAGCTCATTAATGTAACATAGAGACAAGTCTGTGTGCTTTGATTTTTTTTCCTAGATATTTCTCAAAGCTCCAAAACTTATCCTTTCCCCAAATTATTTTGTCAAAGATATTTAGTCCAGCTGTCAGTTCTTCCTTGTAAATTCCATCTGTTACACAAATCAAACCTACTGACCCCTTTTGTAGTCCTTGCTGCCGTGAATGTGTTACTCCCTGCATGTGCATCAGATTCTTGGAATGCAGACATATTGAGCTGACATGATACTTATAATTATGCATTATATCTGTCAGTAAGAGTAAATGAAACTTGAAAGTTCCACTGTAGTTAAGATGATTTCCAAGATCGCTAGCTGTGTCAATTCTTAATCCTAACCTCACTGTTCCTTGGCAAACATTTTGCATGGAAATAACAACACCCTTGCCCTTTCTCTTCAGTAGCCATATTAAGAGCGGTCTATTGCCTTCCTTCATAGTTACTCTTGGCATCCCATCATAAAAATCTTTCTCTAGATCTGAGATGTTTTACAGAAGATTCAAAGGATGAAGGGAACATAAAATTGGAAGTAGGCCAATGAGGAAAACCTATTTGTTTCACTAGCCTGATGAGCATTAATTTGAGTTATTTTAGACCAAACTGAAATAGGTCCCTGAAGAATGATCTAATAAACCTTTAAAAGTGTCACCTTGCAGCTGACTTAATTTATTGTCACTAAGTAAATGATGTAAAGCAGACCGGATTCTTAACAGCTAGCACAATGATTTGAACATCCATTAAACAGAGATTTAACTGCCGCTTACAACTTCTACATGTGTGATATGTGTTATTTCTTGAATTTTTATGAGGTTACATAACAACGAGTTCATGTGGTGTAGTTAATGCTAGAACAAAGCACAACTTAGGAGAATGCAGTATAAAATATGTTTCACAGATGTTTGATCTTGCATTTCCTAGCTAGCTTGGGTTTCTAATACATGTGTGGAGGGAGATGATAGTTTCAAAGAAAGACAGTCCACTGCTACTAATCATGTATTAGCAGTTTACCACAAATTATGGGGTAATAATTTCACTGTAGCATTCTGTCAAGCACAAATTATGACTCCATAATTAAAACCTTTCTCTGAGTAATTGCAGGTGAAGTTAGTGGCATCTCTTCTTTTTAAAGTCAGCTAATACTACCCAAGAGAAGACCCCACTTTCATGTTTTAGGAATTTTACTAAACCATTTGAAAAGACATTTCCACAGCAGGTTTCTGAATGCCTTGGGAAATGCAAACCATATGATTCAAATTTTTCTGAGAAATACATTGGGTTTCTCCCTTGTTAATCCACCCCCTATCCTGAAAACTCAAACTCCTCAGAGGTTTGGAGCAGAACTGTGAAAAATATGCTATTTGTCAAAGATATGTATGCTACTAGCCCCTAAAAATGTCCGCATCATGGCAAAGACATATGTTTTTAAAAAGTTGGTTCAAGCTCAGGAAAAACTATCACTTGTTCTAACAGTAGAATAAAACAATTTTACAAATGCAAGAAATTTTTAAGATGACCTGGAATTGTAGATAGGACTGAGCATATGATCTGTGAAGACCAGAAGCAAGAGTTCACATTAAGGAGGAAAAGAAACAGGTTAACCAGATAGAGGCAACATAGAAAACAGAGTGTGTAATGGAGTCAGAAAGTGTGCAAATAGTAATTAGTGTATTGGAAGAAATTGAGATTCAGGAAGACTGAGACTGAGAACAAATGTGTGAAGAGGGCAAAAATGCACTCAATCTAAATCTATCAAAGAGTTAAAGGCAGAAAAGGAACCATCTAAAAGTGGGGATTAGTGACTGTGATCAGATAGTCTAGGATATTGCAGGCTATGACTGTGAGAAACAGTAAGGATATATAGGAAACAAGTGTCTAGATCTCAGATTCTGGAGCAACTTTTGTCAGAATCAGAACTTGCTTCAAAATAACTACTGATATGGTATTCGTGAAACACATTTTGAACTTTCTATAAGTAACTATTTCAGAGCTCTAATACTACAGCAGTGCTCCAAGCCTCACCTCTGGCTTGGTCAGGGAAACAAAATACTGAGACTTCAGGAAACACTAGTAACTAGTTTGCAGTTTGTTGAAGAGCTGGAAGCAATCAGAGGGAAGATCTTCATGCAATAGTCCTTGTGTCAAATACTGTGAAGCTATAATTTTCAGAGCATTGGTGCTTCAGGATGGGTAGGTTCCCATCACACCTTTGGATTCTGATAACAGGCATAATCTGGCAGAACGTTGCTTGGGAAGTTCAACCCAATAGCTGGAGAGGTGGAACCTGGGTAGCAAGAACAGCAGTAAGATGAAGAGGAAGTAAGTAGAGTATGAAAATGTTGAGGTGAAAGTTAAGTGATCTTAGTTTCAATTTGTGTTTCACGTTTTTTAGTAAAAATATGAGTAATATCCCTCTAGCTCTTAGAATACAATAAGAAGAAAATCTTACCTGTAAAATGCTTTGAAAATTAATCTTAGTTTTAATTACAAACATCATTGGGGAAAACATTGAAACCAAAAAGAAAAACAACCCTGGGTGCATGCTATAAGCAACCAGCATGAGAAGATTTAATAACTGGTCATAAAAATTCCTCCCTTCTTCTCAGGGCATGAGGCAGAGGAAAAATAAGAGCTAATCATTTAAGATCAGAATTGTCACACCCATTAATGAACATGTTGAACGAATCATTCACAGGTGATGTTGGCTGTTCTGTTTCCTATCTTGCTCAAGCTTTGCAAATATCATAGAATCACAGAATTTTTAAGGTTGAAAAAGACCACTAGGATCACCAAGTCCAACCACCTATCCCAGACCACCATGTCAACTAAGCAAAGTCCTGTGGTGCCACGTCTACATGTTTTTTGAACACCTCCAGGGATGGTGACTCTACCACCTCTCTGGGCAGCCTGTTTGAATGCCTGACCTATCCTCTCCTCCACTTAGTAGGACAAAAATTCCAGGCTGATACTTGTCTCTGTTTGATCTTTAAAACACCTCACCAATGAAACTTCAAGGTCTATGTATAGTGAAAGGTAAAATGAGGACCCTGCTTTTAAAAATTTTGAGGGCAATGTTAGCCAACTTGGTTTTACCCAACAGGAGCACACATACATACAAACCACAAAAATCACATAACTATAACTGAAAGGAATTTGCTACCTATGGCTGGTCTTTGGGTTGTTAGTTGCCCATTCTCTTTTAATATTACAAAATAACTGTGATTCAGATCATATAGAAAGCACATGTTGCCTGCTGCACAGAGTAGGTGTCTATCCGTGGTACTCTAAGATTCTACCTGATATGAATGTTCAGTTGTGAGAAATTTGACACTTGAGCTGTGTATTTGAATATCCAAATACATGATTTACACATCTCAAATGCTCTGTCACTCCATTGGTCACCCTAGAAATTTATTTATAATAACTTGAGGCCTGTGTTTTACATAATTGTTAGCCCAAGAACTGTGACTGCTGTATTTCTGTTTGGGTTTCTGATATTAAAATAAATAAACCTGCATTATTACATGTATCAGGAGTGATTTCTTTGCTTTCATTGTTTTTGAAATGATTGCACTATAAACGGCTGTGAAGGTTAGAAATACTGCTCTGCACAGAGCTTTCCTTTTTGCAATCATGCCAGCAATAATCCATCTGATTATGGAAGTTACTCCATGACTGAGGAAGGGGTTGCAGAATTCAGTAAAGAATTCTAAAATTTAGCCTTCAGCTGTGTTTTTTTCTTTCAAACTTTAGCTATTGACACCCTCCTATGGAGAGACACATTTGCAGGTGAGTGTTGCTCTCTTTGCTACCTGCTTGCTCTTTCTAATCCTCTTCTATATTGCTTTCAGAGATATTGCAACAAATCAGTGACTATGTTCTAGGATGTACAAAGACTGCTGAAGATAGATGAGAACTATGTATGTTGAATAAACCAGTTTCTAATAGGTTACCTTAAAGTAATTCCATTAGGTTAATATCTCAATGAAGTAATGTAACTAAGTTATATTTTAATGGTCAGACATTAAACTTCAGGAAGCCACCTATATTTTTGTGCTATTGACATCAGTAAAAACTTAATCCTTGGTCATTTTACTAAAATTATGTGTCATATTTTCACATTTTAATATTGAACTTGTTGGAAATATTTCTGAGAATCTGAATGTTAAAATTATTCTCATCCAAACAAGAAACAGAGGCAATGAGAATTGATTCATACCCAATTGTATAACCTCACATTTCTGGTGGTCATAACGAACATCTTAAATTGACAAAATATATTTGCACAATGTATTTGACAAATAAGTTCAAGAGTAGGTACCCTGCAGAAAGCCAGGTGAGTACACATTTTCCATTTGCTGTCAAAAGCAGTGCTAAAAGTATCTCTTAAAATTGTTAGCTATGAGGTATTTTCTTAGTTCTTCCAGTTCTTAATAACGATGACATCTTCCTTCGGTATTTAGATGAAGTCAGACACCACGACGATGAGCTCCTTTAGGTGTATACATAGACAGAGTGCTTTCTTTTAGTTGTTAACAATATTTTTCAACACTGTCTTCACTGTATCCTCATTGCTGAATTACTGGCAAAAACAAGTAGCAAACACTGTACTGCTCTTGAATGCTGAGCTGTATTTTGGGTACATACGTTCATTGTTTAAAAAATATATCTTAGGCCACCATCAATTCAAGCTGTAATTAAAATGAGTGCTACTTCAGGGAGTTAATCTTGCCTCACAAATCAAAAATCACAGGAAACTGAGAGATAACTTTTCTTCCTCAAACCAGGAGAAAAGAGGCACAATGTACTCCTCTTTAGTCTGATCTCTAAAGGCAAACAAGGAAGCTTTTGCATACACAAACAAAGGTTTTTCCTGATTTCTGCATTTGCTACAACTCTGTCCTGATCTCTGCTCACAGGATGCAGAGACAGATGGTGAGCCATAAATAATTTTAGTTACATTTAGCTGCACAAAGATTTTTCTTCTCCTGTGAACTCTCTGGACACTGTCAGTGTTTAGTGATAGTGGCATTCACAGTACCCCATTGCCATTTATAAATAAGTCTATTTGCAGCTGTTATCAAGAGTGAAGATAAAGCTGCAGAGGACACTTGACTTGCTTTATTCCCACAGTCTATCATCAATTTGAGGTCAAACACCAAGTTAGAGGTGTTTCATTAAAATTTAACCTAAAGTTCTAAACTGTCTCATGTGAACAGGCAAGCTAGTCATGCAGATCACCAGGGGAGTGATTTGGAGACAGTTAAATCATTGACCTGTAACCTCAGAATGACTTTGTTAGTAAAACATTGGCTTTCCTAGTAAAAAACAGGACAGAGTTTGGGGGCATGCAGGGAAGGAATGCTAATGCAATTTTCATATCTGCCAAATGAGTAACTGCAGCTCTCCTAGCTTTTTGTGTAAAATACCCAATATGCAATAGTACACTAAGGACATACAAAGTAACTTGAATCGAAATATCAGTTCACTGTAACAATTACGGAGATTAAAGGTGCTGTGGTCCAGATATAAGTGGAACAGCCTTTCTGTTTTCTTAGTCATGACTGCCACTTGCACCCGATCAGCTCAAACACTGATTTTTGCAACTTTTCCACTGCAGGACCATTGCACTTGTGTGCTACCATGCTCAGGTAGCAGCTGATCTTGACTGCAGATGCCATTATAATATGTCATACTTCTTTTCCAAGGTGCTGTAATTCAGTTTATGTGAAAACAGTGGCTGTATCAGACAACAGAAAACTTCTTTCTCTTCTCTCTCCTCTCTCTCTGGTTAATTCATGGCTCAGGCAAGCCAATTGATGTTCCTCTTCAGTGAAAATGAGAGTTCAAGTCTTTGTTTAACATACCTGGTTGTATTATGCCTCAAACTAGGCCCTGCATATCATGTTGCACACATTTGCTTACTGATGCCACCTGGAGATTTCCTGCAAACTTTCCCTGAGACAGACATACTACCTTTTACCTACCTTGCTATGTCCCAGCCACATTGTTTGGAGTCAGTAATGCAAATAGTATGGATCATACCAAAGGTCTCCTAATCTGGTAATACTCAGGAAAGCTATTCTATATTAAAATGTACACGTGGGCAAGCTTTCTTTGAAGCAGTGTCACTCACCTTGAGATCTGCAGGTGACTGATGGCCTACCAGAGCATGGCAGCTACTCTGGGAACTGGCAGTTGTCCCCTGACTTACTCAGTGACTGATTCACAGGAAATGAACAGCTTTGACTTCATCACGGATGCAAACACATGGGTCTCACCCCATGTCTTATGATATTAGTATTTTAAACTCAAATGTTTCTAAGTGCAGAGCATAATGATTTTGCAAAACAAAAATCAACTTGATTACACTGACAGTGTAATTGTCATGACTGCCAGTCATCTAAACCTAGCAGTCCATTAATTTTTTGCTAGCAAAGGGACCTAGCTCTCTGAGTAACAGTGTATTTAGTATTGCTACATCTTTTGCTTCTTTGATCTCTAAATGTAAAAGATATCTTGCAAGTATATATACAGAAGCAATAATTCACCAGATTTCTTTGTTTGTATCAAAATTTGAATGCTTTTCTTGTGAGTCTTGTGATATAGGCATATTTTATATTTATTCATAAGTCTACTCTGGTTCTCATACTCTGTGAATATATACCTAGGGAATATCAGCTAAAACAAAATAGCACATCACCATGACTGTGTTGTAGGCAGGAAATCAACCATGTGAGATGGTACAGTCATTTGTCAGGAAAAGAAAAGAACCTAAACTATAAAATTGGCCTACAAATTCTCAGAAGTGTGACTTTACAAAACAGAGGGGAGCTTGAGAGAAGCCAAGAGATTGCTACAACCCACAAAAAGCTCCTATGATGAGAATTACATTGCAACTCCTTTTTCCTTTTATTTTTTTCCTTATCTGCAAGGAGAAAATCAGTTTGGCAGAAGTTAAGCTGAGCAGGTTTTCCTAAAGTTTCAAAAATATCAGTGCATTAACATAGCATGACAAAGAGAAGAACGAAGTGTACCTTTGGGTGGGGAGCTGCTTGTTCATTTGCTTTGCTTTCTTTATAAATGAATCTCCAGAAAGACTTCCCTGCAACGTTTCTGTAAACATAAAATGGTACTTCCCTTTTACTTGTGTGCTTCCATAACAATACTTTAACAGTGTTCTTAGGGGAATGAAGTTGTTCCTGGCAGTAGCGCAGGCACACAGAAGCATAGGGGTCATCAGCCTTTCAAACTGTGAATGACGACAAGCTCCAACCATGACCTGATAAGTCACTTACTCTAAAGTTCTCTGGGGAAAAAGAGTTGTTTGCTGCTTTATTTCACTAATTAAACTAGAAGCGTCTGTGTCCTTACTGCTGGGTGGACTGCCAAAATTCAGTGCTTTTCTTTTGCAAGCTACCTGACCAGCCATTGATGTCAGCCGCAGCAATTAGCCTGCCAACAAAATCATAGGGCAGAGGATACCGTGCCAGACACGCACCATCCTTCCACTCTGCTGTTCGTTGTCTGGAAAGAGAAAAAAATCATTCAGAGTCTTGCCATGTCGTTAAGGATAAGTGTCTCTGCTTCCTCACAGACTAACACTACAAACACCACAGGATTTCACATTTAACTCTTAATTTTCCACTCTTTGCTGCTTTCCTTTTCTAAGATCTGTTGTCATGCTCATAGTCTCCTACCTATTGGTGCCTTGTTCTTTTCTAGGCTTACAGACACAACTTTTTACATGGTAAAACACCATAATGACAGAATATGCAGCAAGGATGGCAGACTTTCCTATAAAATTATGCTCCAGAAGTCACCAAACAAACAAAAAACCAAAGAAGCAGTCAAACAAATCCAATACATTTGATTTTGGATAGCGTTAAGCATCTCAGTACATTGTTTCCAAGTACAGGCACACTGAGCAAATACCTGCAGTTAAGATAGAAGCTGGCCCCACTGGTCTGGCAGAGATTGGTGTTACCAAGTCTCAAGGAGAGCACTTTGGTAACCTCAGCAGTGTATATTAAGGATTTTGTTAGGCTTATTCAAAGCATCTGTTGACGCACCTTATTGCTGAGCAACATAAAACAAATCCTCAGACTCTCAAGGCACTACGCTTACATTGAGCCTCTCTTCATATATTTAAAAATTGAGCATTTATTACTACCATCTGCCTTTCATACTCTTCCAGGTGCTCTGCTGATTTATTAGGAGCCAATAGTCCTTAGTGCCTGGCTCGAAGAGCTGTATCTTTCTCTTGACTAACTGCAGTGCTGCTTTATGACGGCATTCATAACAGCAGAGGCACCGCATCCCTGGACACGAGTGGTATGCAACTGTAACAGAACCCTTCTTAAAGCACAAGGATTTTCCAAGCAGCCATTGTGAATGCACTGTGCACAGTCAGGCTTTTAAGATGCCTAGTTCAAGCCCACTTGCAAGGAGTTAAGCAGCACAATTTCTTTCAGTCACTTCCTGAGGTAACAAAACCTGGCAGTGAACTGTATCACAATTCTGCTTATTCATTTTGCTGCTAAATATGTGGCTTTTGGCTTCATAGGGAAATTTCTTGTTCTGTGGTGCAAAATAATAATTTAAAATTTTATCACTCAATCTGACACTGTAGTTTCCAGAATTCACATAAATAGACTCTCTGTACCCATTCACCTTTAGGAGATAAATAATCAAAGTCTTTATGGTCTCATGAAAGGATTGAAGGTTGAAGAAACTATATATCTTTGAAATAGATGCAGTTATATAAGAATATAATAATAGAATTACATAATACATAATTAAATAATTACATAATAATCTCTTTACAGGTTTTGAGAAGAGTACATGAGTTTTCTGGTAACACAGTATCTAAATTGAAAGGTGATTAACAACTGCTGATATTGTAGAAGTTGTGTTTGGTATCTTCAATAAACATGTTCAACAATGTTTCAGACATTATTTGGTCCAAGGCTATCAAAGAAAGAGATACCTTCCTTTGATTGCTCTGATTTCTGAGAATGTATTATTTGAGTAACTAACACCTGTTTTCAGGGAGATTCCATTCTAGTAAACACATCTGTACCTTTTGATGCACAAAGAGAAAGAATAATTGAATAAACAATGTAGAATAAATATTTTAAATCCTTGAACTGTACAGATATACTATACTTGGCAAGCATTTTTAGGCTCTGGCCAAGTACTGACAGCATTTTACTGTCTATCACAAGAATACCATATAATAGCACAGATATGGATGTTTCTGTTCTTGGAGCTGGGGTTCTGCCATCTCCACAGAGTCTTAAACTTATGGTCTTTAACACACAAGACAACCCTGATGGCACTTGTGCTGGGCAGGTTGGCAGGAAGGTTCATGTGGCCTCTTTGGCCCCAACTCAGGCTGCCACGGCTCAGTCATTTCTCCTCCCCTAGACTTCAGAGGCTTAGGCAATATTGTCTTGCTGATTTATTCCCCTGATCTGTTATTTTGGAATGAATTAATTCCAAAATACTTAATTTGTGAATTAGAGTGAACATGCAATTATGCACTTGCAGCCAAATGCAATGCTATATGTTTTCTGAATTTTTTCAAACCAGGCCAAAAGACAAAGTTAACATCAGAATGTAGCAATTTTTCCTTATTCTGTCTCCAATTTCTATAGTACAGAATCTGTCAGAGGAGTATCCAAAAGGATTAAATGGATCAGTCACAACTTTCCGTTGACCCAGTTGTAACTGAAACAAACATAAACTGATACAGAAAACATCCTAGCTCTCTACAGAGCCCATCTTGCTGCACAGAAAAAGCTTCTGTTCAGTCACATAATGAACGATGGAAAACAAAACAAAATTACCTAAAGCATTCGGACGCAGGATGACAAAACCTTACCTGTGGAATTAACTAAGTCTCAATATAACAAAAACACACACGAAGAAAAAATCAGTTTAAAGACAGACTGTAAACAAAAGGGACAATATATGGCATTTAGGGAAAGAAGATGCAAGATATTTATAGTATCCAAATGCATTTAACATCCTAAACAGTGTGCCTTTATTCACAAGCTCATACTGAATTCTAGGGATTTAAAGCTCTAGAAACATTGACAATGTCTTTCACCACTTTAGGATTATCCTGCAGAAGAATAAACATGAAGGGCTCTGACGTTTGACTTTCTGATATGTTTTTGGAACTCGTCTTTCCCAACAGATAATCACATATAATAGAGTAAAGCATAGAATAGCATATCACAGCATAGCATAGCATGGCTTTGCACAACATACCTAAAGCAATATTGTCGTTGCTTGCAAATATTTAAGATCAACTACTCACCATTTCACAGGCCGTGACACACACAGTATGAAGACCAGAATGGAAAAAATATGAAGATGAATGATCTAGAATCTGTTAGCTATGGTCTCACAGACCTCTATTTGGGAGCCACTAGAATAGGGAATTCCTTTACTCCAGTGACAAAATAACCTTTCAGTAGCAGCATCTTTAGGTTAGTCAAAATATTCCTGACAAGTTATTTCCTTCTTCTTTAAAGGAGGAATCTTCTTTCTCAAATGTATTATACACATAGGTGTTATGTATTCTTTCCTTTTCTTTCAGTGGCTTGCTGAAGTTGTGAATTGATAAATAACCTGACAATTTCAGGGAAAAACCTTAACTAATCAAATCAGAGGGTATATACATATCAGTATTTCAGATATTATTAAAGGCAAACCAATTTCTACTGGAACTCTCCTGATTTTATGCAAAACATGCCAGAATTTTATTCAAGCTTTTTCACATTATACAGTTTGATCAAGGAATGATTTACTTCTTTTGCCATTTTCATGGCTTCTGGTCTCTTTGTTGACTACTGATGTGTTGAAAAAACTAAAAGGAACAAAAGGGAAAAAATCATAAGTAGCATGACTCTATTACCTATAAATGTTGTCCCAAAAGTGGGGACCTTACCCGGTGTGCAGTACACCAATATACACTGAGCAGAGGTATTTGATTTATTCTATATCTGCGCAGAGATGGGTGCTAGATGGTAATTCCACATAGCTAGCCCATTACAGACAGCATTTACAACCCTTTTATCTTGTTACAGGATTAGAAAAACCCGCCTAACTAACACTAATTGTTTATTAATGACTATATAATCTACTATGGGTCACGCATATTCAAATTAAGACACATGCTCCCTGAAGTGTGTGTCATTTGCATTTGGGTAGGTGGTCTCGATCTTCCCCTGCCACCTTCACCCTTCCCCTTGTTACTGCCAATTTTTCTTGACTTCAGGCCTCTCTGGCCACCCCCCAGCTCTTGCAGGTGTTGGGGCAGGATGCTTCCTCTTTATCAGTCTTTCAGATCTTCTTCAAGGATACTTTTTAGCAGAGTGTACTTTTTATTGGTTCTTTGGCTGTTCCTCAAAAGTAAAGTTCTTAGTGAAGCAAGTTAACCCTTTAACCCTAAATTTAACTCTAAATTAAACAGTGTCTAAGCACTAGCCCAAACATATTTCTGTCCCTGGGAGGTGGAAAATTCTTCTTTATGTAGATCATAAATAGGTGCCATAAATTTGCAATTCTAACATTTGTGGCATGATAAATCAGAACTATTTTGATACTGAGTTAGCATGATGGGAACGAATGGGTGAATCAGTATGGGAATATTGAATAAGGCATGGTGGGGAAAATAATGGAAAGGAGGAATATGGAAAATATAAAGTCTCCAATAATTAGGTAATGCACTAAAAAGTAGAACATATGAAAACTGTGTATATACATATATTAAAAAAATTCTCACAGTTGCTGCCAGGAATCCTAACTTTGCCCAGAGCTCTGAAGCATTATACATGCAGGGTCTGGTATGGGTCTTTCCGAGGAACAGAGCTGTAGCTGTGACTGGGCAGCTCAGAATAAAGAGACATGTGTGCAACACAGGCAATATATGAATCTCATCTTTAATTTCTAAGGGTGACTTATGCAATTATTTACACAATAACTGAGAGGAAGAGAAAATTCTGTAAAAGAGAGGAAAAACAGTTAACAAGCTTTTTTTAAGAGTTCCCCTGAAGAAATTTATATATTCCACATATTTCTTCAGTTTGAAAGTTCTGGGGGTTTTTTAGTTACCCTTTCCATTCTTAATAAGAAACATTTAATTACAATTACCATCTGTCCTGAGGAAACTACCTTAATTCAGGAAAGATTTAAACAGACATTATGTGTATAAATACACGCCTGAAGTATCGCTCTCAACAGGAATAATACATCCAAACTTAGTTTGAAGTGTTCCCTTGATTGTTTCTGAAAGCTTGTCTCTTAACCTTTGCTAAATAAATATATAAAAGTATTTGGAACATCACAGGTATGAATAAAGATATGCTCATTACATGTCTCAAAACTGGAAACAAAGTTCATAACTTGTTAATATCAATGAGCATCTTACAAGCCCATCTTTATAAGAAACTTGATACTTGGAAGACAAGGAGAAGAAACTTTCTCAAAGAACATGATTTCTCATCCTATATTAATTCTTTTTACTATAATATTGCTTCTCTACACTAAAATATTTTAAAAAGTAGTAAAAATGTATAACATCCAGATGACACTTAAATGATGTTATGGCTTTCAAAATCTAATAGGATAAAAATATAGGAAAATTATCCCATATTAGATTCCAAATCAACCATAATGTATAAAATGGCATTCACCCTTTACAAACAAATCATTAGGAGAACAATAATGAAAGATATTAGTTCTTCGAATCATTGCTCTGAAAGCTGAAAACAATTTCTACAAGAGTTATGTGATTTATTGACCATGTATTGTTAACAAAATAACCCAATCTAAACAGAAATAAATCCATTGTGTTCTGAAGATGAAAGAATTATGAATTGTTGTAAAATATAATTTCTCTGAATTGAGCAGCATCCAAACCAATTTTACAAGCAACAGCTGTGGAAAAAAAATTTCATGGCAAAAAGAATTCAGAAACAAAAGCAACAACAGAGTTGGGGAATGGATGTTCTGGAATACTGCCTTTTTGTCTTCCAGAGCAAATATTTGGTGTCAACATAGACAAGCAAACATGTGCCTGACTCACCATTTCTAGTACAGAACTTCTAAATCAGTGACAATATGTATTAATAGTATTCAAATTTTTTTTTTCAGTCAGTGTTGCTAATCTTTACTTTTTAAGTATGCCGTTTCACAAAAATAAGGAATTTATGCAAAAATTTATTTTTCTTCAAAGTTTGAAATCCCTGGTAGTGCCAATTAAGTTTCCATATTTTTTTCTGTGAGTAAAACCTGCCAACAACCAAAAACTGAACAGTTTATTTGTTTAAATAAGAAGGCTGGGAGTTCCATTCACAATCTAGGCGTCAAGAAAACAAAGAAGGAAAGGACTTTCTATGACAGAGATACCAATACTTCTACAGCAAACCCTTAAAATATAAATTCACATAATAAGATAAACATGAACAGCCAGTGAGCACAAGTAAGTTATGAAATAAAATACTGTGCAGTGACTTCCCTTAATTTTTTTGCTGTATCTTCACGTATACTAACTTGAGTCAAGATGCTTAAGCTTCATGAAAAAAGACAGCAAGAAACAATCAAGCCTCACAACGCCTAACCCCAGGAACAGGTGGCTATGTTGCACAACATGAAAGAGGTAGAATGAAATAAGGGGGAGAAAAATAATTTACAAATATTCCTCACTTCTTTTTGATGGGTGCACTGAGAAGACTTGTGTAAACAGAAATCACCTAGTTTATGTAATGCTGTGTTCTTTGTGTGTACTTCCTCTAAAAGGCATTTACAAAACATACACTTAGGTATTTTGTAAACCGTATCACTCACTGTGCTATCACTTTAAATTTATGTGACACTTCCTCCAAAATCTCCTTCCACTCAGTAGAGCTCTCCAATACTCTAGTGAGGAGTGTGAGGTAGTCAGGTTCCTATCAATGATTCCCAGCCCAGCAGAAAGGAAAATAGCAGTTTATGATTTTCTTAGGCCTGGAAGTGGTTGATAAATAAAAGCTAGATTTAAATTTAGGAGAACTGACTTCTTAATATAAGGAATTCTTGGGGATTCCTTCATCTCAGTATCATACAGGTCTTCATGGCTGTCATGCACCAGGGGCACGAGTCTCTGTGTGCGTTGTATTGTGCACTCCTGTTTACATGGCTCACAGGAGAGATTTTCATGTGCTCTGGGGGCAGCCAGCCTGCTCTGCCACTTGATGTCTGCACCAGCATTCTCAGACATAGGTACAAGGCAGCAGCCAGAGCTGTTGAACAAGTGGAAATGCTGGTTCAGAAGTTGGTGTCTCTCAAATCACTTCAATCAACAGGTTTTTATGGGCTAAACACAAAAAGGTGTAGAACAAAACTGAGGCTCCCTGCAGCATCACCCTTCCCACAGAGAAGCCTCACTTCTGTCAAAAAACAGTTCTCTGTAAGCATACTCAGTTTCTTTCCTTCTTCTGTGCTCCCAATTCTTTGGACCCTTCCCACCCCACTGTCACTTCACCGAATCTGCCAGGAATGCAGCAGATCTGCACCTCAAGGCTTTAAAGGGGTGTATCACCCTTCCTCTGTCCTCATCCCTCAACAGGAAGGGTAAAAGAAAATAGCTCTGCTACATTTTTTTGGTGGGATGGACAGAAGTAAAAAGATTCCCCTGCTCCTCCTATTTCACTTGTACAGTGTGAATGATTTTATTTTTGTTTTCCCCAAAGCCTCTACTGCATCACTTGGTGCTCTTGGGTCCCAGAGAGAGGGCTGATGAAGAAATAAGGCCATTGCTAATCTCTCAAGAATGGTGAGAATGCTTCTGCTTTCTATTTTATAGCTGGGCTTTGTTACTGTGTTTATATTTGATAATTTTGTTTGAAGAAAATTGACCACAATGACTGGGCAGACAATTATCCTATTTTCTGGTAAAATGATTTCAGGGACAATATAGACTCATCTTTCTTGGGTTACCTGAGTCTACAAACTGACAAAGCTCTCCTTTTGCTGATCTCCTTTTGCCTGATTTACAGGCAGCAGGTACATCCTTTTATCCATTACTTGGAAATAAAAAAATCATAAGAAATATGATTTTCATGCACAGGCATACAAAAACAAACAAACAAACCGATCACCAAAATCTCTCAGGTATAGTCAATCTTTGTGAAACTTGGAGTTTCCATTCTTAAACAAGAAAGGGCTAGAATTTTTCTCAATAAAAAAATATGCTAGTGCAATTTCAATTTTTAAGCTCAGGATATTTCAGGATATTTCCTTTATCCTCCTTCTAGGAATTTTGTCCCACACATTATCCTTTTTCCTGTATTCTCCCACAAATCAACCTGGTGAAACAAACAAAAAAAGTTTTATGTAGAAACAGAGATATCTGACACAAGAAGAAAGAATTTCAACAGTGTTATGAATGTTAAGACAGAGTTTTAAAACGGAAGCAAAGGGCAATTTCTGTACCAGATAATGTTATGAGGTCCACTAGTTATATGGGTGTCTACAGTATCTCTCCAAAACCAAAGAAAAAAGAGTGCAAGTCAAAGTTTGAAGAAGTAAAACTTTTTTTATTTTTGCTGTCTGAAGTCTTCAGTACTTGCCCTGCTCCTTTGGGGTGCTACAATATTGAGATATTGACAGGCGATTCCCCGTGCTCCTTAGAAGCTGAAACTTAATCTCTTTGTTCTGACTACTGAAAAAAGATATTCCCTAAATATAGTCTTGCTTTTTGAAGTTTTATCCCAGTTTTCTGTGGATGATGCACAATAACAGTTATGTCTTCCCAATCCCTTTCTGAATGCTGAATAGGAATACTTCTGAGTCTTGCTTAGATTGTCCTTCATATTTTGTTCTCTTGTCTGCAAGGAAGGGAATGTCTCCATCTATTCCCAGGATTTTCACATCTTTCCCACAAAATTTGTTACTCATGACATCTTGAGCAGCTTAGCCCAGCCTGGAGAATTAACTTAGATCTCAGTGTTACAAAGTTGCACATTTGTTTGCCATTTATGAAAACTACAAACAGCTGAGACTTTAAGAAGTCTATTGGCAAGCATCAGACTGAACATCATCGACATGTCTACATTTCTGAAACATTCTGCAGGTAATTTAGATGTTCCTGACACTTAGCATAGGTTTCGCACAGAAGCTTTACATTTCTAGAAAACAAACTTTCCCTTTTAATTCTCTCAGATGCTGCTTGGTACATGAATTTGAAACTGTGCTCAAGGTGACTTGTGCAGGGGAAAAAAATAGCAAAGTGTCGGACTTGCCTGTCTCACTTTTCTAGGCCTAACACTGCTGTGAGATGCTGTACGGAGAGTATCTTTCTAGATAAACTAACTCCTGTTGAAATGTGCAGACAGGCACAAGGGATGCAGCTTGGTTTTATTTGTTTCTAAATCACCTGAAGATGTTCAGTAAATTGCCCCGGGAATTACTATTTACATACAAACTTCAACATGATTTGTCAAATTGCTTCTGGTATGCCACTAGCAAGTCATTCAGGAGGATATTCTTAGTTCTGTTCTCTACAAATGTTGTCAAGGTAAAATACTTCTGGCTAAATATGGAAAACTAGGAAGAAAACTTAGGAAATTACACAGCTGACCAGAAGAATGTGTTTGTCAAGGTTTTCTGCCTACCTGCTTTCTACGTGCTCTGAAGTTCTTGACGACACTATTCTGCCAGGTCTCTGTAGCCTTAAGGTTTGTTCAGATGCTGATGGGATACATGAACAGTTTATTTTTCTAAAGGGACAGAATAAGAGGGATATTTGATCTATATTTGTCACACTTCCAAAGTGGCAGGCCTTTCTGATGGGTTCCTCAGTATTACCGCTTACTTGTGGAAATGGGACTCAAAAGCTGGATCACTCCTCTGAGCTGAAGGAGTGACCCAGACCCCTTATCCCAGCCTTCTAAAAACTCTGCAGTCTTTATTTCTGCCATCCTTTCAGGCTTAGGGAACGATGGGTTGCAAAGACACCTTTACTTCTGCTCCTGGTTTTACCAGGGATGTGCAGAAGTTCAGTAGTCATCTCCTCAACAAGGATAATTCCAAAGCAAAAGTGCCTGTGTGATATCAGGGCAATCCATCATTCCTCTTTTGAAAATGACAGGATAATGGAAACTTTTTACTATTGCTTACACCTACATTAAATCTGACAATGGTTTGCCATTACTGCAGTATTAGTGAAAAGGAAATAACCCTTCATGGGAATAGCACAATTAGGAGCTTTGGCAATGTCTCGGACTGGGATCATCAGGATGTTACATTTCCAGAGTCAGGTCTTTCTTGAGAGAAACTGAGTGACCCTGGAGTGAACAGTACAGACAATAGTAATGCCTGCTACATCCTTTAGGGCTATATTGTCTTCACCTCTGAGACAATATACAGTTCTCCAGTGATGCTGTCAGTGTTGTTCCTTGACTCTTGACAGTCTGTTACTGCTTCAGAATTAACAGAAGTAACTTTTGGTCACTTTAGAAGAGATGTCTCAATAATTTAAAGATTTCTCCTAGTCTTTTTTCATGAAATATATTCCATCCAGATCCAAATATTGCTTCCTCATTGCCCCAAGGGCCTTCAATGGTCTTTCTAATCTGAAATGCAAAGGTACAGTCATACAATTGACACACTGGTTTGAAGAAGAACAGGTGTATGGTTTTGCCTAAAACTTTTCAAGGATGCTAAACATAAGTCAGGGAAGTATTATGAAAACACACCTGTGACCTCAGGTGAAAAAACCCTCAGCGTGTATCAAAGCAGCCCAGGGGAAAAAAAAAAGATAAAATCACTGATTTTTTTTTTTGAAACTACAAATAAGCAAATGTTGATCTTTTCTGTACAGGCAATTAGACACATAAGTGCAAGAATGCACATAAAGCTAAATTGTAAATTTAAACTCAATTTACCTTTGCATAAAAAAATGCAATTTTAAGAAATGACATAGTGCTGCAGGAGGGAGTGAGTTTTGTTACCCAGTTGCAAAGGATCTACTATGCAGGATACGAACAAGGTTCTGAAAGATGACTCACGGACTTAATGAGTGGTAATATTAAACCTCATTTTACATTTCTGAATGTTCTGAGTAGTAAGAGATCTTGCAGTGAGACCTCCAAAGTACTGGTATGATGAAAAACCATACAGCTTCTTTACAAAAGTGGCTTATGTGATTTGAGGTCTGTTATCTCTTCAGTAGTCAATAAGACTTAACTGCTTCTGAAACATTTGCTCATTTCTTTTTAAGTGGAGACAAATTTCTGTAGCCAACATTTCAGCTTTCCTAAACAAGCCACCCTAAAATGAATTTGAAATGAGTATCCCTGAGGGAGGAAGAAGAACGGAAGGTAAGAAAGAAGAGTATGCTCAAAATTCTATAGTTTCACATAAAAAAATGTTGGCTGAATCCTTTAGTGATTATTTGACTGTGCTGAACTCTTGCATTATATGTCTTCAAAGTTTTTTCATTTGTGAAGCTGAGCACATTGCCAGAATGTATTGACTTGAAAGAGTTTTTTCCATTGTCTTCAGGTTTCACTCTGCAGGCTCTGTGTGACCTCACGTCTGTTTCCATACAGAGTTGCCATGGAGCTTTCTTGTGATGGAAAGCTCAAACAGGCTAAGACAGAAAACATGAATGTGGATCACTATTCTGGAAAAAATTACTAGATACCATTTGACTTCTAGAGGATATATCAGAATTAAAATTAAATACAGCAAAAAAAAAAAAAAGTGCATACTTGCCTGGTATTGAAATTAAAATGGAGAAAAATGGATATTTGCTGAATAAGAATCTGGTATGTGAAATTATTCTCTTCATGTGAATGCTACCCAATTTATGGCAGTGAAAGGCCATAGTCCAAAAAGACCTATTTTTAAAAGTAGCTCAGTAATAAATGGCAGAATCTATCACTAACAGACCAGTATCGCAGAATAGAGTACTCCCTTTCTTTCACTGTCTCTAATTGTATAGGAGCACTAACTATAGACTGCAAAAGATTGAAAATGTTAATTCTGAGATGATCAAAGATGTGACCTAA
>VZTU01002221.1:0-34191 GCA_013400835.1 Zapornia atra | reverse complement strand
CATCTTCCACCTGCTCCAGCCTGAGGTCATCCACAGGCTGTAGATGGGATCTCTGCTCCTTGTCATCACCCATGGGCTGCAGGGGGACAGCCTACTTCGCCATGGTCTTCACATGCTGCAGGGGAATCTCTCTCTCTGGCACCTGGAGTGCCTTATCCCTCCCACCCCTCCTTCTTCACTGGCCTTGGTGTCCGCAGACTTTCTTCTGTCTTCTCACTCTCTTCTCTGTGGCAAAAAGCATCTGCTTATATATATTTTTTTTTTCTCCTAAATGTGATTCCCAGAGGCACTGTGACTGTCTCTGATGGGCTCGGCCTTGGTCAGCAGCAACTCCTCCTTGAGCCAGCTGGTGTTTTCTCTGTGGGGCCTGCAGAGAGCTTCTGGCTGCTGCTTGCAGAAGTCACCCCTGCAGCCCTCCCTCTCCAGCAGAACCCAACCACGCAAAACTACAACACCTGGTCACTTGAAAGAAGTTGTCTTCATTTCCCAGGGTCCCTCCAGGCTGACCCTTATCTTGGACCTGAGGTGATAACTCACCAGCAATGTGGTGGTGATAAGGGAAATCCATTATTTGTTTTTTGGCACTTTCATTCTAAATCCAATCAGTGTTACACTTACCACATCCCAAAGTGGCATTAATGAAGTGAACAATTAAGCAAAAGTTTTGCCATAATGAATAACATGCTTTTTTTCGTCTTCCACAGAGCTCTGCTGAAACTTCCCTGCCTAACTGATTTTGGAGAACATCAGCCAATAGAGCGAGGTCAACTGATGAGAAAATATGTCAGGCATAGCATTGATATTGCATATGGAGACAGTCTGAGGTGACAGGGTATGTAGTTTTTTCTATAGCAGCAAGTTGTCTGGGAAGGAAGCACTTACTGTCTAGTACATATTCTCTTATGTAGGCATGCATCCTCTGGCAAGAATATGAATTTCCCACAGCCAGAAAAATTATCTTCTGTTTTACTGTTCACAAAAATCCTCTAGTGGTACACACATTCAGAATGTCAGATAATAACCCTAATGAACCAAAGTTTATCTCAGGGATGGTATCTACAGGCTTCTGTGCTTAATGCAAATTGTAGTATCTTCTACTATTTTTAATGTCAAGGTAAATCCAAGAAGTAACTAGAGGAATGTATCTTGATCTGCTGCGGGTGAAGAACTAAACAGACTGACTTAAAGCCAGTACTATACTGGAAATGTTTCGTGTCCTTACCCATTGTTTGAATTTCACGGTTAACAGTCAACAAGCAGAATTTTACAGGCCATTAGTCTATATGTGAATTATTGCCCCTGGGTATTGTACAAATGAAAAACACTGTTTCATTTTAGACTGCTCTTTTCTATGCAATTAAAATTTCATAATGATATTTAGGCACATCGGTTTAGGACATGTGCCTGGTAACTGGATCAGCATTAAAGACTTTAATATTGCCTTTGGAACAGTTGGTCTGGATTTATAATCCACAAAATGAAGGAATTTAGACAAAGGATAGGAGCTGCTATTAACTATAGTAGTGAATGCTTTTATGTAATTGGTAAGTTTATCAAAATACATATACTAAAGAGCCCTGAAGATTGTTTAAATCATATGTTGCAAAACTCATGCTAACCAGTTAAATTGTAAACCTTTAAAATATCCTCACTATGAATTCAACTATTGTGAATCATTTATCTGTCTGTCATCCAGGGAGGCTGGAATGGCTGCCACTGAATGTTTGCTTCACAACCTTTTGAGATTGTGTAAAGTACGTTGGACAAAAGGGAAAATCCACACTTGGAGCATACAAACAAGGAAAGCCACAAAAGCCAGAGCTTTCAAATTTAAATATGTAATTTAAAAGAAGCTCTTGCTTTTGAATTTGCAAGGGTTTGTCAGCACATGTCTGAGGCATAATGCTATTTAAATGTAGGTTTTGTCTACACCAGGTTTCTGATTGAAATAAGATAAAAAGCTGTTTTAATTCATTGTTCATGTGTGTTTGTAGAGCAAAAAGCTATCCCACACAAGGGTCCAGCTAGATTTATATTTTTTTGCCTTCTATTTGATTCATAAGACACAGGAATTGTTGTTCCTTTTACATTTAAGACAGAAAAATTCTTTCATTTAAAAATGACATTGTAAAGATCTCTACTAGCATCTACTTCATAGCATGTTTTGACTTTTCTTTCAGAAAATAAATTCATTCTTGAAAGAATATTAAAGACAAGTATAGTAGAAATAATCTGTAGCATTACCTAAATTATATGATGAAATGCTATTATGTAAGCATATAAACTTCACTCAGAAAAGTCATCTAAAGAGATCAATTCTTAACACATCAGCTGGGACTTTTCCAGCAGGTATGCTTGTATTACTGCTTGTTACATATATCAATGCTGAAGAATTATTAAATGTAATGAAATCTAATTTGAAACTCTCATTTCGAAATCCAGTTGCTTCTTTGAGTCACTGATTTCTCAATACCATTTCAGGCTGTCTCACAAACTGTACAAGCATGGTCTTTTTTCCCCTCTTAAAACGAGACTTCTCTGCAGTTGCAAAACAATAACTTTTACTGTCTTTTTACATCTGTTCTTCTAATTCGATGTTTGAAGTTTCTTTTCAGTCTCTATTCAACTTACTTTTCTACCTATTCCTTAAACTTACCTATTCCTTTAAACTTATCTTGATTCCTTAAACTTACCTTGTTAGCTTCTTAGATTCAACAAATTTACATTGTTAGAATTTTCTGATTTTTTAAAAAAACAATTCCTTCTGTTCCCCTTCAGCTTCTATTTTTTTTTTTCCCTATAGGTTCTGGTAAATTGTTAAGATTTCAGTTTCACACTTAATAATTTTTGTGGGAAATCTCATGTCTACATGTGGTATTACTTACTAAAACTCTGCCAGCAACTTGGTGATCTACTTCTGACTTCTGCCACATTTCTACAGTCCTATATCTCCTATATCCTAATGTTAGTCCTTCATAACTGACTGTCAGACTAAACGCATCAGAGGCAAATCAAATGTACGTATCTCTCTGGAGCTGTTCCATTCTTTATTTGTTCAGATTTCCTCATATACTGGGAAATAACATGTGTTCAGGGGTGGGTTGTGTGTTGGTTGTGTGAGGGGTTTTTGTTTAGTTTTTTTTCAAAACATTTGAATAGCTGAGAGCAGTGAAGAGCACTTCCCATCTCATCTAAATACACTGGTATATTTATCTCTTAAGAAATCTATTTATTATCCAATAAAGGACAAAATCAATCTATGTACTCATTTAACTAAAACCTTACAACACAAATGAAACCTCCACCTCCCAACAGACACACACTCTTCTTCAGACTAAACAACCCCAGGTCCCTCAGCTCCTCCCCAGAACATTCATTTGCAATATGCAATCTGAAAAGAGACCTGGTATCCCATATCCCCGTAGGTCCCAATGTCCATTCCCCATAGCTCTTCAACTGCTATGGGATGGTGGGGGGTGGAGTGGAGGAGTTGGGTGTGAAGGAGTTAAGTTGGGCCTTGGAAGCAGGAGGAAAACGTTTTAGATTTTTGTCTTTGTTTCTTTCTATCCAACTCCATTTTTAATTTTTCCCAAGATGATCCTGTTTTGCCTGTGGTGCTAACTAGTAAGTGCTTCCAGTCTTGATCTCAGTCCATGAGCATTTTGGTATTATTTTCTACCCCTCCTTCCCTGTTGAGTGAGAGAGCAACTGGGTGGAGGTTTGGCAGCCAGCCAAGGTCAACCGACCACAGTTCGATAGCTTTGCTCAGTAAAGTTGAGGGAGATCATTGAAAGCTGGGCAGGGACTGTTTACAAGGGCATGTAACAATAGGATGAGGGGTAATGGCCTTAAATTGAAAGATGGTAGGTTTAGATTAGATATTAGGATGAAATACTGTGAGGGAGGTGAGGCCCTGGCACAGGCTGCCCAGAGAAGCTGTGGCTGCCCCTCCCTGGCAGTGTTCAAGGCCAGGTTGGATGGGGCTTCGGGCAACCTGGTCTAGTGGAGAGTGTCCCTGTCTGTGGTGGTTTGATCCTTGCTGGAGGCCAGATGCCCACCAAAGCCATTCTGTCACTCTCCTCAACTGGACAGGGAAGAAAATATATGATGAGAGGCTTACAGGCCAAGATAAGGACATTTAGCAATTACTGTCCACAGGCAAAAAGCACATTCAACAAGGAATAAAAGTAATCTAATTTATTACCCTATCAAAACAGAGCAGGATATTGAGAAGTAAAAGCAAATCTTAAAACATCTCCCTCCCCTTCTTCACAGCCTCAACTTTATTCCCAAATTCTCTACCTCCTTTGGTAGAGAGTCACAGGGGGGAGGGGAATGGGGTTTTCAATCATGTATGGTCTCTATTGGTCCTTCCTCCTCAGGGGGAGGACTCCTCACACTCTCCTGCCTGCTTCAGTGTGGGGTCCCTTTCACAGGAGACAATTCTCCATGAACTTCTCCAACACNTCTCCACTTGCTCCACCATGGGGTCCTCCATGGGCTTCAGGTGGGATGTCTACTCCCCATCATTTTTCATAACTTCAGGGGGACAACACCTCCACCATGGTTTCCTCTATGGGCTGCAGGGGAATCTCTCCTCAGGCACCAGGAGCACTTCCTCCTCCCCCTCCTTCACTGACCTTGGTGTCTGCAAAGTTTCTCACGTCTTCTCACTACTTTCTCTGGCAGTAAAAAGTAGCCCATTGTTGTTTTTTTTTCCTCTTTAAATATGTTATCACAGAGGCGCTATGACCATCACTGCTGATGGGCTTGACCTTGGTTAGTGGTGGGTCTGGCCTTGAGCCTATCTGGTATTTACTCTGATGGGCTGGCAGAGAGCTTCTGGCTGCTGCTTGTAGAAGCCACCCCTGCAGCCCCACCACCACTACCAAAACCTTGTCATGCTAACACAAAACACTGCCCATGCCAGGGCAATTGGAACTAGAAAATCTTTAAAGGTCTTTTCCAACTGAAACCCTTCTGTCATTCTATGATCAACATAAAAGGTGCATTAGTAGCCATGAAGAGGCATAACTAGGACAGCTGTTCTAATAAATTAAACTTCCCTAGGCACTTTTACACTCACTATTCATAAGATGTCAGTCACACCTTCCAGATGCATCTCTTCTAGCTCTCTTTCCCCTGGGATAAATGACAAACTGTATAGCAGCAGTATTATGTTGCTCCCTGTGCTGCTGCAAATGTCCTCAACAACCAGGGAACTAAGCAGGGGATGGTTGTGTGAGAAAACTGAATTATTTGAAAGCTTTAGTTCAACTTACTAGGCCTGATATATGAACATTATCAGCAACACTAATCTACCAGAATCCATATAGTGATGGTATTCTATATGCTTTTTTAAATAACTTTAGGAAAGCTGTTTTGTGTGGGAATTTATTTTTTGTGTTTGATTGTTTTTTAAATTTGTATTTAATGCTGAGGATGTGTTACCAAAATCAGGCTTCCTTAATTCTGGTTGCTCGTCAACCCTCTGGCATCTGCAGGTATTAAATCTGTCATTCCTGCTTATTTGGGTCAAGCATTGTAGTGTCTCCATTACATGTACTACCACACTTGGGCCTGAGGCAATTCCTTGCAAAGTCCTTTCTTTCTTTCTTTTTTTCTTCCCTTTTTTTTTTTCCTTCTTTCTTCCCCCTCTGCTTCCCTAATAAGGCTGTAGTTATATCATGATGTTCTAGAAACACGTAGCAGCTATACCTGTCATTGCACCCGTTAGCTTCCTTGTCTGCTACCCTGCTGAGCTATCAAGCAAGCCTCTACTATGAACATCCTGAAATGATACACTTTTGACAATAGAACAACACTTTATTCCCATTACATGTAGCCTTAAGTATACACATTACTCATACCAATACTGTCATTTATTGACAGTGTTGAACTGTCGGTGATCTAGTTAGCACAGTTAGGTGCTGCAGCTTCAGTTGCTAGACAGAATGACATTTTGCTCATGGAGCTTGTTATTACATTTTGATTTTATACACTGGATTAAAGCCAAAACACAGACTGGTTTACAAGGGAAAAAAAAGGAAAAAAAGAGGCAAAAAGTAAACTAGGAATGGTTAACTGCTTGCACAATGTTTCACAGAATTTGGAGATGGATCAGAGCTTCTACCAAACTAGGGAGTTGCATTCTGTGGGTGGGTTTTTTGTTCTTTTAGAGAGTCTTACATCTGTAAACGTGAAACTGTTGAATATTAATGAGCTTCAACCTAATGGAAATATTAACTTCAAATAAGATCATCTAAAGGCCCCTTGTTGGAATGGAATACAAGAGATTCATAAGAAGTTTCTTCATTCTGAATTCAGAAGGTAATTCTGTAGAGATTTGTAAAAAAATAGAAGGAAGAATTGGTATGAATACAATATGAATGGGGAGGTGCCAGTACGTGTCTAACAGGGGTTAAGAATCGTTTGTGTTGGTAATGGAGAATACCATTTCCAGGGCACTGCTCCCAGGACGCTCTTCTTAGTAGTAAAATAGAGAAATGTTGCCTGTGTCAAGGTGAAAAAGTCAGCACCATGGTAGGATGCACTATATGTCATTTGTCAGCAGTTAAGAGAAACTCAAGAAACAGGGTGAGCACCAGACAGCTTTTGTCTTTTTTTTAATTTTTTTTTTTCATTACAGGTTGTATGTGTGAACATGGCCAGACCCTTAAGATGCTTTTTTTTTTGATGTTTATGATTGCAGAAAGTCATCTTAATTAAAGATTTACAAACAAAACATCCTTTACAAGAGCTTGCATTAAATTTTGTTACACTATTTTCTTGCAATTCCAAACTTTTAGGAATTTTAGAAAGCCATATTTGCTGTCTGACTTCAATAAAATTCCTAGATTTTAGAAGCTCCAAGAAAAACATGCTTGGCTTTTAACCTACTTTGTGTTTTGGCCTTGTGGCTAGGCAACAAGTAAGTATTTTCAGTCTGTAGGACTCTAGTCCTGCAGTAATTTACTGATGTAGAATTCTGAATGTATGTTTCATGAAAAATTGGAGGAGTGCCTTCTAAAATTAATCCTGAGCTAAAAAACAACTTCAGTACACTGCAATCATTTGACATGTATGCTGAGTCGAGGCAATTTAATTTATACTGAATACTTGTGCCACTGGCCTACGTAGTAGTAGTAAAAAAAATATTATTCTGCACCTCAAAATTAAAAAAAAAAAATGTAAGTCAGGTCTCTGAAGGTACATTCGCTTTCTAAAAACACAGTTCACTTTGTTAATTGTCTGGTTTCAGAGTCTTTAGTGTATACTTGGATTGTGATTTTGTCACATCTATTAGACCTCTAGTTAGCAAAGTGTGATGTTCTTTTTTTGACCTGAAATACAGGCTCTTAAGGGAAACACCAAATGATAAGAGACAAATTGCACTTTCATGTAGGAGTGTAAAGCATAGATGCTTCTAAGTGCTGTGGAAGAGTCACTTTTAGCCTCTTGTTGCATTACTGAGGCTTGTGGCTCAGTCCATGAATGGAAGCTGAGCACAATGGTAATCACTGCTTAAATTTAGAAAAACGTACATTTAGGTTTCTTTCCTTACCTTAACTTTTCTGTAAATTTAGGCAAGCTCTGACAGTGCAGCTGCTCTTTTCCATGATGCCCTTGGAGTTCTGTTGCGTGGTGCACGCTCATCCTGACTGGCAGAAAGAGGACCTGAAAACACACGATCCACTCACATGTGGACACGCTTAAACAAGATGAACTTCCCATCATGTTTGTCATAGCCAATCATAAAAGCTAAATCTACTTGCTCTTTTTCACTCCAAGAAATGGCACAAGTGCAACAGGAAAATTTGCAAGGATTTAAATAAGTCAAATGAAAAGCCTGTATAGTCTAATAAATATATCTTCATATCAGATCACCTTTAAACATGTCCTATTTCTTCAGTGAGGATGCAGACATAATTTAGGAGCAGACACATCAGGTGGGATGCTGAATTGGTGCTGCCTCAGCCTGTTCTTGGTACTACTTGTGCAGACGTCTCTTCCAGACACTGCATTTTCAGCACAGGAGAGAGAGTCTCTCACCACAGACAGCATTGCTTTAGCTGTTCAAGGATGGGAATAGATAGATTTTGTGTCTTTATTTAGGGACAGTATCTTGGTTCTCCACTACCTTTAGCCATAAAGCATAATGCAGTTCTTTGCCTAGAGTTGAACTCACTTGCTCTTTCTCAAAACTGTCTTTTCCTCTGCTATCAATAATATACATAAAAAATATCCAAAAAGCCCACAAAAAACCCCAACAATATTAGTTTCTGAAGACGTTTGAGAGCTTTGTGAGAAATGGGTAGCAAATAGTGAGTGAGGGGAAAGAAAGAGGAATTGAATTATGGGATTGGACAGAGTAACAATTCATAAATTTTAAGCTCCACTCAGTCCATGTCATTTACTATTCCCTATTTCCATGCAGATAATGCTCACTGTAAGCCATCAGGACCTTTAAAACTATAAGAAATGTTAAGAGTTTGGGAAGCACAACAGACTATTTTTGGCAGGTTGTAATGTCATAATGTCCTTGGACATCACACATTTCTGTTCCTTTCAGTTTTATAATGTGTTAGGGGATTTGTGCAAAGTGTATCTGTTCTATAAAGCTACAGCATGTCTGGTTGCAAAACCCCCATATTCTTTCTGAGTCTTTTTTCTGAGCTGGAGTGGGTTTTGCAGCGAGGAAAGGATGTTCTAGCAGCACAGTCAACTTTTATAGGAATGTTTCCTGGCATGCATTTCCATCAGCTGTCCCTTTAAACATGGCAAAGTTAAGAAATTGCAGCCATAAATTAGCCATCTGGTAGCTGATGATTCATCTCTGTCCCTTAGAGATAGCAATTTTGCTTTGCTTTTCCTTAAAACCTGTGTTTGCATGTGCTCACAAGAGAATACAGTTTCAGGGGATTCATTGAGCTCAGGACTACTGTCCTCCTTTGACTTTCTCTTCTGCAAAAGCACTGGTAGTGGCAGGTGTTTCTAGGGCCAAACCATTTCCACATGTGAGTGAAGCCATTGTGGGTTTCAGCAGCCATGGATTTCAAAGCACTCAGTCCTGGTCTCCTTGACATTGGCGTCATTAAATTATGCTGAAAAAGAGCTGAAAAAAGGTTCCCTTGCCTTGCTTTCAAACAGCCTGTTTGAGGATAATGATGCTAAGTCTTCCACTCTTTCTCAGCACTTTTTAATGAATGGTGGAGGAGGGGGACGACTCAAAACATCTCTGGAAAGAGTTTCACGTAGTCACACTCTTGGTCCTGTCCTGCCTGTTGGTCTTTGAGAAAATTAAATATGAATGAGGGAGGACTTGGAAAAGATCATTCTTCAATTTCTACAAGTCTTATTTTAAAGGAAAATGACCCATTTCTATATTACTGCTGCTGGCACACTTGCACACACACACACACACAAAGTTCATCAGTGTTCTAGTTCTGCATTTTCAGAGGAACCTGATATTTGTATACTAACAGGTGAAAACTACTGAAGTTATAATTAGAATGTTTGGGAAGAGGGGGGAAATGGTATAGTAATTAAGGTTGAGCTGTCCTTTAAATTCATCTCCATAACATTTAAATGCATTCATTAACTCAATACATAATTGTGAGGCATGCCATTAATGCAACAGTTCTGAATGTTTATCAAATTACTTCCAATCATCAGTGTATCTTGATGATGCCTGGCAATCCGGTGTATGGACATCAATAAAATACTAATTATGAAATACTAATTGTAATCACTCCATAAGGTCTAAAAAGAAGCATCACTGTTTAAATTAAATTAAGTTAATTTTATTGACTTAATTATTGAAGGATGAGCTGTTCCAAGCTGTAAAATTCTGAACTGACATTTCAAATTACTTCCATACTTATAATTAATGCCAATTCTTCTAAAAGCAAAGACCACAAACGAAAAGATGCTGGAGATAATAGGTCATGCAAATTAAAACATGCTTGCTCACCAACTGTTGAAAAATAGTTTGTTTAAAAACAAGTAGAGAGAAAAAAACAGAAGATCTATAATCTCGAGCTGTTTTTCAAGTAAGCCTGATCTATTTGTCACGTAGTTGATAAACTGCAATTGCAATAGGAACTTTTTGTTAAAAGCTAAGCAAAATATGTAGGTAACTCAGAACTTGGTCTTATTTATTTATTTAGCCATTGTTCTCTGCAATTTCATTTCCCAGTCTCTGGGCTCACAGCTAACCCTAAAGCAATATATTTGATCATTAATCTTTTCATTCACAAAGTCTAGAGAATTAATAATGTAATGAGTAGTGTGAGTTGAAGGAAATGTTGCTACCCAAAGCTTACAGATATTTAAATAATCCTAGATTTGTTTTCCATTGCATTAGGAAGTATTTAACCCATGTTTGGCTTCTGCTTGTAATAATGAATTAATGAAGTACAGGCATGCTTGTAACCTTATTCAGGATTTGTTCACAGTTAACTGATCAGTTTGCAAAATGATTATGCAAGCAAGCACAGTTTTATATTCGGAGCTTGTTTTGTTTTATACATCAAAGAATAACAGGGCGGTTTGGAGGGGACAGGGTGGTGTGCTGCTTTGGGCTGGGAAGGAGCTAGTTTTATTCACAGTAGCTAGTGTGGGGCTGTGTTTTGGATTTGTGGTAACACAGAGATGTTTTGGTTACTGCTGAGCAGTGCTGACACAGAGCCAAGGCCTTTGCTGGTTCTCACACCACCCCACCAGCACATAGGCTGGGTGTGCACAAGAACCTGGGAAGGGAAACAGCCAAGACAGCTGATCCCAACTGACCAAAGAGATATTCCATATCATATGATGTCATGCTCAGCATGTAAATCTGGAGGAAAGAAGAAGAAAGGGGGGGCATTCAGAGTGATGGAGTTTTGTCTTCTCTAGTAACACATGCTGGAGCCCTGCTTTCCTTGAGGTGACTGAACACCTGCCTGCACATGGATAGGGGTGAATTAACTCCTTGTTCTGCTCTGAGTGTGCAGCTTTTGCTTTACCATTAAACTATCATTATCTCAACCCATGAGTTTTCTCACTTTTACTTTTCATATTCTCTCCCCGATCCTGATGGGGTAAGCGAGCAAGTGGCTGTGTGGTGCTCAGCTGCTGTTGGGGGTTAAACCAGGACAGTTCTTTTTGGCACCGAACATGGGGCTCAGAGGGTTCAAGGTAATAACAGACTTGATCACAATGTGCTAGATCAAATTTATCGCTGTTATTGCTGTTTAGCTGTTAATTGTCAGGCTCCTGTGCTTGCCATGGAGCTTGCTTGCCTTGCTGTATAGGAGAGTCTAGAGCTTGTTAGTGGCTGCCTGTTGCTTTCACTGCTTGCTGTGCTGCTGTACTGCTGATCATCTCACTGTGCTGTGCTGGGGAACGTTTTGATAAAGGCAATGGCGATGCGCCTGGGCTGGCAGATGGCCAGGGCATCGCTGCCATCTCTGTGCTGCTGTAGTGGGCAGGCTGGAGCTCCAGTGTGAACTTGTGTGAAAGGGACTGTGACCTATGGATGAGCTCATGTGGAAGAACCTCCCTGAGCACCTGTGGCTGCGGATAAGCCCATGCCAGAGCAGGCATAATCACAAAGTGTCTGTGGCTGTGGTTATGTCTGTGCCACAGCAGGTTTAGCTCTGAAAGGACTGTGGCCCGAGGGTAAATCCATGCTGGAGAAGATACACCTTGAATCACCTGTGGCTGTGGATAAGTCCATTCTGGAATAGGTACACTTTGAAGCATCAGTGGCTGAAGTCATGCTGCAGCACCTCAAAGCGTATGGCCATGGATAAACCCATGACAGAACATGGGCTTCCTGGGAGGGACTGCAGTCATGGAGCAATGGAGCAGGTTTACTTCTGAAAGGGACTGTCACTGTGAGTATGCTGGCGCAGGCACATCTCTCAAGGCATTGTGTCCTGTGAAGACCGTGCTGGAACAGGTGCACCTCAAAGAGACTGTGGCTGTGGATAGGTCCACACTGCAGCAGGAATTGCCCTGGAGAGACTGTGGTTTATAGATAAGGCTCCACTTGAATGACTCTAAAGGACTGCTGTCTGTTGATAAGTCCAAGCTAGACCAAGGGTCAAGGGTAAAGATTCATTGCAATGTTAAACCCAAAGGGAACAGGGTGGAGATTTTAATGGAGATACATTTAAATTGTTGTAACTCAAATCCTGAGTTGCATGTTATAGGAATTACTGTAGCAGGAAACATCTGAACCAAGGGAGGACAAGCCTTACAAGAAGCAGTGTAGCAGTGACCTGACGTGAACTGTCTTTGGTGCATCTTGTGGGCATTTTACAGTGGTGGTCCACAGATCAAGCGAATGATAGTTGTGTATCAAAGGATCGGAAACTGTGTGCAGGTTAATGAGGACGTATTAGTGTGGGACCTGTGCCTGGTGAAAATGGTGTGGAATAAGAGGTAGAGAATGGGCTGGTTTTGGCTGGGATAGAGTTTATTTTCTTCATAGTACTTTTTATGGGGCTGTGTTTTAAATTTGAGCTGAAAACAGTGTTGGTAACACAGAGATGTTTTCATTATCGGTGAACAGTGCTTGCACAGAGAAAAGGCCTTTTCTGCTCCTCACCCTGCCCCACCAGCAAGTAGGCTGGGGGTGCACAAGAAGCTGGGAGGGGACACAGCCAGGACAGCTGACCCCAACTGACCAAAGGGACATTTCATACCATATGGTGTCATACCTCAGCATATAAAACTGGGGGAGGAAGAAGGAAGGCTGGGACATTCAGAGTGATGATGTTTGTCTTTCCAGGTAATTGTTACACAGCATTTGGGTTGAGGCAAGGTTTTGGTGCCTCACAGTAGAAGGCTGTTTGCTGTCTGCAGACTATTTAGAAGGCATATTGCTGGGTCTCTATGCTGTCAGAGATACTGCATCTGTGCATATGAGAATAATCTGACTTTTTCAAGTCTTCTTTAGCACATCACTGAAAGCTAAGCTTTATTCTTGACATACTAACTGGGACAAATGGGACAGAGCTAAGATATCTTAGGCAAGCTAAGAGATTGATTTTGGCAGAATGCATGATGTGATTAACTAAAACTGTATCTGTTCTGGATTATTTCACAGTCAAACTCCTGCGAGTATAGCTTGAATTAGGTATTTCCAAATGGTCTCAGACATGTTTAAACCTGTATCAAATGTAATTCATGTTCTCCAGGTTTTCACCTATAAACATTAATAATTAATAGAATGGAATGTGATTGAATTTTCAGTACTTTGAAATAATGAGGTTAAATTATATTATGAGAATGTTTTCCAGTTAAGGTGTAATCAATAATAAAGGTGATATTAAAGCCTTTCTTAACTCCTGGTATGCTTTCATTTGGAGAGAAATGAGATTTCAAACTGTGGAAGAGCATAAGTTATTCAGAGCCCCTATTAATATATCAAAAGCTTCAAAACCTAGTATTTTTGAAGTTAGCTAATTAAGTTTACTGGGAAAACTATTCTGATATGAGCATACTCTTATGTAGAACTTGACATGTACAGGTTCAAGCAATCAGCATTACATTTTTACAATTAAATTTTGCAATGAAATTAGAAGCTGCTTTACAACAGGATAAAAAAACTAGCTCAATGTCTTTGACCTCAGCAGACCCTCAGCAAGGCTTTTGCTTACAGAAATCAAACACCTGAAAGGATAAATATACAACCATCAAACAAAGCAGAATTGATATTCCTGACTTATTATTAGTCATAGCTTAACAGCTGATGAACATTTTTACTTTTTTAGGTTTACAAGAACTTTATTGGGGCAATATCCTGTGAAGTCTTGGTCTTTTTATTTCCCTGTTATATCATATTTACAACTGTTTGTGTAAAGATGCAGCAACCCTTACTACATGCAGGTAATTGTTCTCATGCCTCAATCTCATTTTTACAAGTAGTTATCGAGTTGTGCTTGTTATTAGTAAGTTGTGCTGTGTGTTTTTAGCTTGTTGTGCTGTGTGTTGTTATTAAGTTGTGCTTTTGTCCTTTCCCCCCAACCCCCGCCCAAAAAGGCACACCACCTTGATATGCAGCATTTATGTTGGATTATTTGCATTCCAAGATTTATTAATGGTTTAAACTAGGATGTTTCACATTCTGGCATCTAGTCTAAGAATTCTAAAACCAATTTTTTTCATTCATGTATTTGTGTTAGCAACATTTTCAAACTGCCATTGGGCTTCTCCGGCAGTATTGATGGAGTAGGGTTGGAATCACAAATTGTTCTCATTACTGTATTAGAAAATTTCCAATTGGATCTATGCAGAAGGCAGTGGACATCTTGACCAGCCACGATGCCATACAGAACTCAATAACAGAATAAAAAGATAAGCATTTTTTCTTTCTTTCATGTTGTTACACTGCTGGTGATGTGGGCACGTACTATTTTCAGCCCTGTTACACCACTAATATGCTTAGAGTACTAAACATGATTTGAGACCTCAGTACTTGGTGACTTTGGTGGTCTCTCTCTTCCTAAAACATCTGCTACCAGGTTTTTTGATTCTTCAGCTGTTTTCTAGATAAGCAGCATAAATTTTTCCTCTGTCAACACAGGCACCTCTACACTTGCCTTCATTTAAAGTCTGAGGAATCTTCTCTATAAAGATCCTTCTTCCTGTGAGAGATTTTGCAATTTTATCACACTCTGATAAACAGATTTTCTTTTTTAAATATTCCCACACATTGTTTCAGAAGGCACTCATCTCAGTATCAGCTAAACTGTAGGTACAGTGGCTGTATTCCACCATTCAGATTATCAATGACAAACACTGAACAGTTTCAAGGTCTCCATTGATGGCTACTGTCATAAAACCATAGAATCATAAAATAATAGAATCACAGAATGGTTTGGGTTGGAAAGAATCTTAAAGATCATCTAGTTCCAACCTCCCTTCCATGAACTAGACCAGGTGTTTCAAGCCTGTCAAGGTCCTTCCGGAAGACATCCCTTCCCTTGACCACACAACACAGTTTGGTGCCATTTGCAAATCTGTTGAGGGTATACTCAATCCTACTGTCCATGTCACCAGCAAAGGTGTTGACTAGTGATGGTCCCAGTACCGACCCCTGAGGAACACCACTCAATCACTGATCTCCATTTAGACTTTGAGCCATTCACCACAACCCATGAGTACAACCAGCCAACCAGTTCCTTATCCACTTAGTGGTCCATCCATCAAACCCATATCTCTGCAATTTAGAGATAACAATATTACATCAGACACTGTCAAATGCTTTGCATAAATTATATCGGTTGCTCTTCCCTTATCCACCAATGCTGCAACCCTGTCGTAGAAGGCCACCAAATTTGTCAGACATGATTTACCCTTAATGAAGCCATGTTGACTGTCACCAGTCACCTCCTTATCTTCCATGTGCCAGAGCACATTCAGGAGGATCTTTTCCATGATCTTTCAGGGCATAGAGGTATATGTGAACAGCCTGTAGGTTCCTGGGTCTTATATTTTTCCCTTTTTAAAAATGGGGGTTACATTTCCCCTTTTCCAGTTATTGGGAATTTCACTGGATTGCCATGACTAAAATGAATAGTGGCTTAGACACTTAATCTTCTCCCAGAGATGCATCTCATTTGGTCCCATGGTCTTGTGTACCTTCAGATTTCTTAGACATTCTTGAATCTTATCTTCTCCCACAGCGGCAGTTTTTCATTTTCCCAGTCCCCGCTTTTGCCTTCTGCAACTTGGATGGTGTGGCTTGAGCACTTGCTGATGAAGACTGAAGCAAAAAAGTTAAGTACCTCAGCATTCTCCATATCCCAGGTAACCAGGTCTTCTGTTTCCTTCCAGAGAAGGTCCATATTTTCCTTTTATCACTGACATACCTATAGAAACTTTGGTTGGTGACAACAGTTGGTTTCTTTTTACAGAGGACCTTACAGGAGCTATGTGAGCAGTGTCATCTAACTCTGGAAAAAAACCAGCTGTTTAGATGAAAGCTTAGACAGTAGGACTCTCTCATCTTAAGGAACATAACAAAGCCACAAGAGTGAGAAAGATGTCTTTGGGTATTTGTTGTTACCTTCATAGGTTCATAGTCCTTGGAGTACAATGAGGAAACCCTTGCTAATGGATGGCAGTTCTCTAGCTTTGTAGCTCTGCGAAATGTATTTCTTCAGCATACCTCCAAGCTACATTGATTACTGTGGATTTACTACTGTCCCAGATTCACTAGGGGTAATATGACATGGACTATAGGAAAACTGTAAGTTTCAGAAACTAACAGCTGGTTTTGCTTATGAAAAATGGAAACAGTGTTCAGTGGTTTCTGAACGCAAGGGTTACTGATCTGAGTCCTGTTCTTCCGTCTGATGCAGTATCTCTTGGCTTCTTTGGTTAATGAAGTTCTATACTGAAGATGTGAATAGATGAAAAGCCAATTTGCTATAGCTGAAGTAGCTGTAAAATCAAGGTAGGGTATATTTGGAAGGCTGAGATGGAAATGGAAATGTCTAATGGCCATGAAAATGTTGAGCAATGTCTGCGCTGTGATATAAGAACTTTCTGTATTTTACTGTACATTAGCTGCAGAGATTTTGTCATGTTAAACTCTTCCTTTTAAACACTGCAATTTCCCATACTTTTCTTTAATCGTCTATGACAACGTGAAAAATTTCTAATGAAACTTCATTTGCCTCAGGAAAATTACCATTTTAGGAAACATTGGAGGTACTAATGATATTAGAAGCACAAACTGTCAGTCAGAACAAGAAAAGCCAAAGCAAGCCAAACTTTGGATTGACACACTATAAACAAACAAAGCTGTTCAAATTTTACAGCAGGGAGAGGCACACATGCAAGATTATGCCTTGAACAACAGGAAGATGAAGACTTACACCTACAGTAATCATTCTGTGCCTAGTGGAAATGTCGTTCCTGAAGAAGAGGGTGGGAGTTTCAGAACTCATTGTTCTTCTCATCCTGGGTTATGAACCAGGCTTCTGGGCAAAAAGCTGTGGAGGGAGCTGTTGCTTTTTGAAAACAGAGTTTACTGTGGGATGAAGGATACAGCCAGGTTCTGATAATACTGGCAGTTGCAATGTTTATAAAAATATTTCTGTAGCACAATTTCCAGAAAAAATATTGTCTTAGACCTCTTTTGCATACTTTGTCCTTCTCTCTTATCATTTGTCAGTCTCTTGTCTCACAGCTAGGCTCCTCCTTTCTTCTTAGGCATGGACTGGGAGGTTGACCACTGTGTCTAACTGAACACTATTCCAACTATCCCAGGAGGTCTTTGGCCTTGGCTGTTACCAGGATTCAACTTTATTTTCTTAGGAAAGTTGACAAAATTTTAAAAAGTTGTTATTGCACCTACTTCTGTTTCCATGGGAACACTGATAAAACATTTCACTTCCATAATCTCTTCTCATTATCTTCTGGAAGATAAGTCATCTGCTATCTAATTTTCTGGGCATCTAAGCACTTATTTCAAGTAATGTCTTTTTTTTTTTTCCTTCTTTATTAGCAGAATTTGGGAACTGCTTGTGTGCCACTTGCATAGTCTCACCACAGCTGACTTTGTATGTCACTGGTTAAAACAAAGGGTGAAAAGAAAGCATAGTTTGTGGGTAGAAATTTCAAGATAAGGAAAAGTGGGACAGAATTAGGAAACAGAATCATACAATCATTTAGGTTAGAACAGACCTTTAATAGGTTTAATAGGTTGGTATTCATTCTGCACAGCTGGAAAGACCTTCCGTCAGAGATGTGATATAGGAAACTGAAAGGAGAAGGTTGTTCATGCATTCAAAGGTCAGAGAAGAGGCACTAAGGTCATGGTATGTCTTTTCATGATGTGCCCTAGAATGCTATGGGATCTCCAGGATTCCCAGATTGATAAGCGAGTATGAAATCATAGAATCATAGAATATCCTGAGTTGGAAGGAACCCATAAGGATTATTGAGTCCAACTCCTGGCTCCACATAGGGCCAGCCAAGTCACAGTATGTGGCTGAGTGCATGGTCCAGATGTCACTGCTGAATTTAATTCAGATAACAATGGATCAATTCTGAGTCTGAAGTTTGATTTTATATAATCACATAAGGTGTACCACAAACACTCTGCAGTAACATTCCTGTATCTTAGGAGCCAGTCATCCTAATAAACTATTGTGTTTTGGGTTTGCATGGCAAGGTTTTGGTAGTGTGTGTGTGAGGGGTGCTGCATGGGTGGCTTCTGCAAGAAGCTGCTAGGGGCTTCCCCTAGGCCCAACAGAGCCAGTAACAACCAGCTCAAGGCCAGACCCACCACTGACCAAGGCTGAGCCAATCAGCAGTGTGGTCATAGCACCCCTGTGATAAAATATTTAAGATGAAAAAAACATGAAAAATTTAAATGGCAGGTTTCTGTTGCCAGAACAAGGAATGAGAACATGTGAGGAACTTTGCAGACACCAAAGTCAGTGAAGGGGGAGGGGGAGGAGGCACTCCTGTCATCAGAGGAGAGTGACAGTGCTTTGGTGGGCATTTGGTCTCCAGTCAGGGTAAATCCACCACAGTAAGTCAGGAAAGTATCTGACAACCTTGATGCATTGGTATTCCTCTGTCTGAGAGTATCACTGGACCAAAGAATGAGAATAAACAAGAACAAGAATAAGAATTTCTGAGCATACAGTGAGATAAAGTATTTTTTATATTGTTTTATTTCAATTCTGTCATGTAGCAAGGATTTTTTTCTGTAAGACATTTCTTTATCTGTAACTAGCTAAATCCCAGTTTGACACTGGAGAAAAGTGGCCAGAGGAAGTTGACTATATAGGGAGAAATCCCAAATGGATGTACGAGGTTTACATGACAAGATTTAGGTGGGGGATACAGAGGTAACTTCTGTGAGAAGACACCAAAAACTTTCTCAATGTCCAAACAGAGGTGATGGCAGCTGGCTCCAAGACAGACCTGCCACTGGCCAAGGCTGAGGCCAAGCCCATCAGTGATTATGGTGGTACCTCTCTTATAAAGTATTCAAGAAGGGGTAAAAAATGTTGCACAGCAACCAGCGAGAGGAGGAAGAAGATGTGAGAAACTCTGTAGGCACCAAATTCAGTGCTGAAGGAAGGGGAGGAGCAAAGGTTTCCCTACAGCCCATGAAGAAGACCATGGTGCAGCAAGATGTTCCCATGCAGCTCGTGAAGAATGATGGGGAGCCAATACTCCCTCCAGCCTATGGAGGGCACCATGCCTGAGCAGGTCCATGCACCTGAAGGAGGTTGTTGACCTGTTGGGAAGCCCACGTCGCAGCAAGCTCCTGGAGGGACCTACAGCCCAAGGAAAGAAGACCCCATGCTGGAACAGGTTTTCTGGCAGGACTTGTGATGTCATGGAGGACCTATGCTGGAGCAGTCTGGTCCTAAAGGTCTGGAAGATACCCACTCTGGAGCTGTTCATGAAGAACTGCAGCCTGTGGAAGGACTCTCACATGGAGAAGTTTGTGGAGGACTGTCTCCAATGAGAGAGACCCCACACTGAAGCAGGGGAAGCGTGAGAAGTCCTACCCCTGAGGAGGAAGAAACACCGTTATATTTTTCTCTCCCTCGTCCAGCTGAAGAGAGGGAGAGATAGAGTGGCTTTGGTGGGCACCTGGCCTCCAACCAGCATCAACCCACCACAATAGTTCAGGACTGTCAAAAGCTCAGGATGCTGTGTTCTGCTCTAGGACTAACATCCCTTAGCATGATTGACATTTTCAGCCTATAGTTAAAGGGTTCAGAAGTTTAGGTCTTAGTCTCCAGATATCACCCTTGTGATAGCTTACAAATGCCTTAATTTAATCTGTAATTATTTATCAGTAAAGCAAATTCATTTCCGTCTGACTTTCCCATATCAAAGGGCTATAGTATCTTTGCTCTCTGCTAACAGTCTCCCAGGTGCAACGGTGAAAAAAAGATCTGCCTGGACCACACCAGAACCTACTGTAAGTGCTGCCTTGCAGGAAGTAAAGTTCAGTGATGACCCCTGGAAAAAGAATGTTATAGCCAGCTCCTCCCAATAGTGCAGCTTACTGGAGTGCTGTCAGAGTAAAATAAGAGAAAAGAAAAAAACAGGACCTATGCTTTTCTCTTTGCCACATTGAGTACGGTCTACAGGATTGTGCATTTTACCCGGATGTACTGTTGTAGGCTATTCTGCTGTAGTGGCTGTTCTTTTGCCAGTGTGGACTTTTCCCACTGCATAGTGTGCTACGAAGGCATGTGTCTCTTTGAAGGTGCAAAGGCTACTGGTCCACAATCAGCTTTCTCCAGTCAACTCCAGAGCGGAAAAGTGACAACATATAATGTTGGAATGAGATAGATAATCCAGGAAAGTAGTGGGAAGACTGCCAACATAGTACAAAAGCTGGGAGTGAACCTTATACCAAAATAACAGAAAGGACTTAATTCATCTAAAAAGCCCATTTGAGAATTTATACCAACTGGCCAGTTAACTCAAAGTAGGGACTGTGCTATATGATCACGGGGTATTATAATTTGTAAAAAAAAAAAGCCAACAAAATGAGAGTTGATGAAAAATTAAATGTCTATCTAGACAAGATCTTAAACTTCTATGACCTTTCAAACCTAACGTTTGCTTTGTAAGGGAAATACTGATAAATTAAATATAGAATAGGACTTATTTTAAAATTAATGATAATATTTAACTCTGAAAACATCACTGAATACTCACATACTCTTTTGATATTCCTATACTCATTTATTTTTCTTTTTTGTCATTAATTTTCACCAATTTTTCTATTATCTCTTAAAAGGTTATTCCTGAAAATGGTCCATAGAATCCTATTATGGCTTCACGCAACCAAATATATTGTATAACTCATATACATATATATATTTACATTTTGTTTGCCTTTATATAATCAGATCTGCAACTACCTTATTGTCTGCTACTTGCTCTGCTTTCACCTTTTTCCATGTTTATGGCTCTGTCTATATAAGCAGAACCTCATAATGCTCACAAGCCCAGCCAATTCACCCCTTTTCCCATTCTTCAAAACCATTAGCACTCCTAAATGCTGCATTCACTCTCTGGGACTCTTATCTGGCAGGAATTACTAGAACACTTTCAAAGAGTATTCACGTCATCTAGCTTCAGAATACCAGTTTGGTGCTTTGGCTCTGGGAATATCTACTTCTCTCTATTGACCACTTAAAAAAAAAAGTAATAATAATAGAACAAACCCCACTTTTCACTCAAAAGTGTACATATGGTGAATTTAACTGCAGAAAGTGGCTGTCATAAATAGAACTGTGATTTCCTCTATATGGATATGGAGCCAAAGGATTATGTCCTTGTTTTACTCCATGAAATTCTACAAGTTAGATCAGTCACATAAGACCTGAAATCAATTCACATGACTTCTTTCTTTTTTGAGAGCTTAAATCCAGCCCTCTCTGAGAAACAGTTGGATGCACGCTAGTGTTCATATTAGTGTGGAGTGAGGTCTACCTCAGTCACATCTATCACCGTTGTTGCATGTGAGATGGTAGGTGGTTGCTGAGCCAGGAAGAGTGCACAAAGGATTCAATGAAGCTCACTGTACAGGCTTTAAGAGTTGCCTAATCCGTGGTCTGCAGTACCTATTTCTATTGCTCACAGACACAAGAAAATAATAAATTGAAACTGGTAGATGGACTGAGTGATGTGTGATATTGCCTGCAGCACAGGAGCTGCTCATTATTGCTGTCAGTGGACCGGCAATGATAGGGGTACACTTTATTGACCTCGGTCCTTCTGAAAGGTATCATTATGGTAATGGAGGTTACACAAGTACCTTAACTTCACTTGCCTTTCAACTTTTTGTTATTTAAAGAAGTTTAGGGAGTGGTTTACAATCTGTGGTACCATGTAGAAGTGTAACTGAATTTCTATATTCTTACATCAGAGATTATAGATGCTGTATCATCCCTTTTGACTAATGACAGCCTTTACTGATCAATCGTTAAATCAAAACTCCTGTTAAACCCTATATCTCAATCATTCCATAGTTCTTTGTGACAAAAAGAGCTTTCTGGGTTTGGAAGAGGATTACTAGCCAGAAGAAAGGGCTGGATCTTTACTTTCTTTTGTAGTGTCTGTACTGGACAACAATAAATTAATCTGTGAAGCTACAGTCTGGAGATAGGTATGGTTTTTATTTTCATTTTTCAAAATCTTCAGGCATACCAGTGAGATCATGTGAGTTGAGAAAAAAACCAAAACACTTCTACTACTAAGTGCTATCCTTAATCTTTAGATAAAAATTAAAGACAAGTTCTTGTTGCTTTCTGCTTTCTGCAAAAATAGTTATCATTTTTCCATCCTATCCCAGCTGTAGATAATATATCAATGTATGCTGTTGCCTGTTGAGATTCCTGTGAATTCTGGTTGAAGACAGACAGGAATTACATCAAGCAGGAGATAACTGTGTGTTTCAGTCATGCAACACCACAAGAGGCTAAGTCATTTCCTGCCTGATGCATACACTTTCTGTCAGGTTTTTTATGCATGGAAACTGACAGAAGAGCTACCCTGTCCTTCCACAAATGCAAAGCAGGCCCCCCTCAAGTGTCACCTCCTTTCCAAATCATGCAGGAATAGGGGGACTCAGACAGAAATTGTCTGAGCTTTGACTGCAGTGGCTTCCACAAGCCAAGAGACACACACATTCAGAGCCCTTGTGCCGATGTGTGGAGTGGGAATACCACTGCTTTGACCAAAACCGTCACTGCCTCACACCCACTGGGGGTGCTTTTTCATGCTCAGGGTGGAGGTGATAGCACTGTAGCTAATCTTTTACTGACATTGTTCCACAGAGAACAGAAAAGTCAGACATCTCACTCTACTGAAGATGCACAAAGTCCCAAATTATGAAAATGGCCTTTGTCTTTTGTGAGATAAGGCAGAAGTGTGCAGAGCTGAACTCTTTTGTTCTATCATGTGCAATAAACCTGGAGAGGGGGGTGTTAGATATCATATTGAGTATGTAAAGATTATTTAACCCTAGTATCTGTCATTTCTGGCATTAAAATTTACTAGGTTTTTTTAATGCTGGAATGTTTCTAGAAGCTACAGCTGTTTAGAAACAGGCTGTAATACAGAGTCAGAGATTTATTAGTCTAACAGGAATTGTGAAGATAAACTAATAAGATTTTAAACAGTAACGGTTACCTGCAATGTAGACATAGTGTTTACAAATTGATACAGAAAGTATTTTGCTTCAAAGGTATTGAAGCCCAGCTATCATACACTAGATGCAACCACCTATGCAGGACAGATTTTCTCACTTATGCTGTGCAGCTTAACGTAAGTCCAGAAGCTGCATACAGATCAATCCTTCAAATTGCAAGCAATTTCTTCTTGGCATCTCTCCAAGGGTCCTATAGACATCGGCAGTCATTAGGATGCATTGCTCCTATGAGTCTCAGTTGTCTTTCCTGAGGGTTTGACACAAAGCTGGATGTGCCTTCCCCAGTCAATTGAGAGAGATTTATCTCTTCTTACAACCAGAATGTCAGTTCACATGAAATACGTGCATCTGCTGTATGCTTAGCTCGGTTCATCCAAGGTGCCTGGGCCTGAGCCCCACAGCTGTACCATGGGGAAGATTGAGGACCTGTAGCAAGTTTCCCTGCTGTGTGGGATGCCAATCCAACCTGCTGTCCATGGAGGTTTGCTACTTGCCAGGGGCTCAGAAGGGACATCACAGAGAGGCTGTTAATCTCTTACATGGTACTCATGGGTGTTTTGAAAAGACACAAAGATAATTAAGGGACTGCAGCATCTCCCATGTAAGGAAAGGCTGGGAGAGCTGGCAACGTTTAGCCTGGAGAAAGCTCAGGGTGGGTCTCATTAATGTTTGTAAATACCTGAAGGGAGGGTACAAAGAGGACAGAGCCAGACTATTTTCATTGGTGCTCAGTGGCAGGACCAGAGGCAATGGGCACAAAACGAAACACAGGATGCTCCATGTGAACAGAAAACACTTACTGTGAGGGTGAGCACTGGCACAGGTTTCCCAGTGAGGTTGTAGAGTCTCCCTCCATCCCTGGTGATATTCAGAAGCCATCTGGTTCTAGGTGGTCTTACTTGAACAGAGGCAGTTGGAGCAGATGACACCAGAGGTCCTTTCCATCACCAACCAGTCTGTGATCCTGTGAGTCTACAACATATCTTAATTGGTATCATCAAGTAGATTCATTGTATATAAGGTACTAATATTATGGTCATGCAATTGAGTCAATATACGAATTAAAATGCTTCTTATATGTAAAAATAAGTTTTCTTTAATCTCAGTTTTTGCAGCTGAAATAAGCATTTTAACCTTCCATCATGGATTAAAAAAAACCCAAAATCGTTCTAATAGAGGTGCTTGCAGTATGACAAAGCGCAGATTTGGTAAAGCAGTCTTGGTAGATCATTTAAGCAAATGAAAAATTATAAACAAGTGTTATAGGTATTTACTTTGAATGTGGACAGACAAGTGCCGGAGAATGAAATGGAAGTTGTAGGCATATAAAAATTCATAACTTTGTGCTCAAGAGCATGCCAGGAGTATACCCATATGGAAATAAAGACCATTTGTACTGACAAGGGACCTGGATATAGGAATATATTAAAAAAAAATACAGGGGTTTTGGTCTTTTGCTTCAAATTAAAGCTTTATTTCTAATAAGAATAAGATAGTGTTCTGAAAATTTGGCGTAGTTGAGATATTATTTTTCCCCTTTGGTACTAGTGATATTCTTAAAGTACTCCTATAATGTATCATCTGTCGTGAAATTTTCATTATATAATTATCCATGGACACTGTACAATCATGAAACTTCAGGAATATATTTCATCATTCTCAGCTCAGTAGAATAGCAGATGGTGTTTGCCTTTGGATTACCCTCGAGAACTGTCTTTTTCTTTTTTTTTTCCCCCCAAGCTTGAGTTTATATTTGAATTTGTATAAATTCCATGATTCAATTTATGTTAGAGAGGAACAGAGTTATATAATATATGCATGCAAGGCATAAAAGTGGTAATAATATTGACCTGTAAGTAAAATGTTACTTTAATAGCCTTAAATACTATTATTCCAATTGAAATGTTCCATACTAGACAGAAGAGTAGCAGCAAGGTGTGGCGTTAGAGGGGCAATTAAGTGAAAAAGTGCTTTTGTCAGAGGGTTGGAAATAAAATTGAAAAATGCAACCGAGGAAATTGCAAACATATTTCGGAGGCCAGGCTGCAAGTGCTCCTAGGGAAAGTGTGAAGGTAGTCGCTCTCTGTTTTGGCTGTTCCCCACTCTGGCAGTACAGGAGGAACTAACATCAGTACAGGCACCTGAAAGAGAGGGTCTATTTCCACATCACTTGGCTGTTTCTATATTCCTGGGGACCTTGCAATGATGATTTTTAGGGACAAAATGGTGTGGTTTAGATCAGAGTGGCAAATACTTCAAGAGATGCCAGCTCTTGTTCCATTATAAGGTTAATCCTCACGGTGCAAAACTGTAGGGAAGGAATAAACCAGAACTCAAGTCTCAGATCGCGCCCAGTGCCTCAGCTACATTTTCTACAGAAAATATTGTATGATTTAGTAATGGCTAAGTTAATAATTCGGATATTATACAAAATGAAAGGAATTTATTAGTATCAAGAGTAGTGGAGAAACCACTTTCAAAAAAAATCCTTTATTGCCTTAGAAGCTATACAGAGAAGTACAAGTATATCTGAAATTAATCTTCAGATTATTATGACTGTTAATTATTTTTTTCCCCTGGTGCCTTCTTTTACCTTTTTCCCATTGCTTGCTTTGCTTTTCTTCAGTTTTTTGCTATCTCTTTGCATAAAATAGATAACATTTACCAAAATTGAACAGCTACTTTAAAATAACTATTAAACGGGGAAAAAGTCTATATTGAAAAAAAAATTAAGCACAGTAGACTGTCTGAGGATGGGTAGGAGTTTTTTTTAGCATAGGAAATAAATAGTATTAATGGGTTAAACATGAGTAATATAAATGTTCTAGTTTAACCAGTATTTTGTCATTGATAGTGTGGCCTCTGTCCATGTATTTTTGAAACACATGTGTTAATGTGACATATAACCATACTTGAATTTTGAATTAATGTAATTCCCTACATATACAAGATATTGATACATAGATGTACACTGGTTTACTTTGTTTTAATATTCTTTTAAATCTAAAAAGATCACAAAGTTCTCAGATACCTCCTTGTAACAACTGCCAATGACACTGCCCTGCTCGGTTTTATTTTTTTTCACTTTTTAAAATGGTTTTTTTTTAGTCTACAGGTCAGATTATCATGTATAGCCTATGTAGGAATGAATTTAGATTAAAATACATTGTTACTGAAAATACAGCATTTTGGTTTGAATATTCTTTCAAATATTTGTTAGCATTTTAATATGTGCACCATCCATCTGTTAGTAAACATCAGAATTTTTTATGAAACTTGCTTCTGCTTGCTTAAATTTTAATGAAATATAATCCAGCATGCAAATATTAAATAATCAAGGATCCAGGTCTGCTGTATTGTACTTGCCACTGACGCAAGCTGGTGAGTTGAGCAGCACTTCCTATAATGTATTATATTAGCCCTCATCCTGTTTTGTGCCCATCTTATAGAAAGCACCATGGTAAAATGGTAAATAATGTGGTTTGTGCCGTCTCTTTGTGTCTCATGCTCAGAAAACTGTGGAGTCCATTCTCAAATCAACTTAGTGATGAAAAATACTTTTTCCTATTTCCAGAGTGTTTGGGGGTTTTCTTCCACCTGAAAGATGTTTCTTCCTTGTAACAGCCTGAAAAAAAAAAAAAAAAAATTCTGGAAAGAGGAAGACAAACGTGACTGTGTAGCAAGCTCCAAGTTCTGCATAGTCAGTCAATAAATGATGATGGAAAAGGATGACATCACGAATTCCTTTAGTGTAGTCAGATGTTTAAAAGACAAGTGTAAGGCAGGTTCCAAACTGAATGGAAAAATAGTCATATGTGTTGAGGAGCAGAAGCCAGGTTGGTGTCTGAATTCTAGTTTTATGTACGCCCAAGAGAGCAGAAGGGTTAATGATTAGTTCTTCCTCTTGGTGTATCTGATTTGCCAGTTTAATTCTCCATTGGTCAGTTGTTTATTTAGTTGCCTTTTCTTCTTTTGTTTAGATTTGGCAATTTTTAGGGTGCTCCGTGCTGGCTGTTCAAATTCTCTCCAAGAAATGACGTAACTGGAAGCTAAATTGGCATTGCTGAAGGCTGCTATGAGTATGTGTGTATCTAGGCTAAAAAAATTTGTTTGGCTTGTTCCTAAAAATTAGTGAGTACAAAACTGGTATTTACAAGCTTGTTTTTTCTATTGCTATTTGACTGACACTGACTTTTTTTTCTGCTTATGGATGAAAATAAGATATATCTCAGAGAGCAAAGGGCTAGCTCTCAAGTCCATCAAATCAAATATATTCAGTTGGTTAGAAGAATATACTAGTTGAAGCATCTAAAAATGTACCATTTTTTAGTTCAAAATAGTAAATATACTGATAGGATGTTATTTGTCTGATAGACTACATAAACACAGATGTGGATACTGGGATTTAAAAGGTATTTTTGTGGCAGTGAACATCCGAATATGTTGATACGAAATAGAAGCTCTAACCAGCTAGTGGGAGGAGGTTCTGGTATCTTCAGTTTGGTTGTCACCAATACAAAACTCACTTCTTAGAATGGTTGTCACCAATACAAAACTCACTTCTTAGAATGTGAATGCAGAAAGAGAGTGGAAACCATTCTACTTCCTGTGACTGATTATAAATCTGTTTCACTCATTTCATAGCTCCACCAGTTTCCCTCAGAATGATCTTTGTGACCAGAATTACATCTGCAATAAAACAACATGACCCTGTGCACAGTCTATTGACTCTGTTCTATCTGTCTCACCTGTTATATTTTAACATTCTTACAAATTTATATTGAAAACAGTTGTTCCTCACTGTCGTGGTTTAACCCCAGCCAATAGCTAAGCACTAGACAGCCACTCACTCACCCCTCTCCAGAGGTAGCAAAAAACCAGAATGGGTTGAGATAGAGACAGTTTAATAGGAAAACAAAGGAAGATTCCAATAATAATAATAACAACAATAATAAATTAAATAACTATTAATTAATAATAATTAATAAAAACCAACAAGCTATGCACAAATGCAGTTGCTCATCGCATGAAGAAGTAAAAAAAAAAACTTCAACCCAATGCCCAGTGTGTTTTGGAGCAGCGATCCCATCTCCCAGCTTGTTTCCCCAGTTCTATCTGGAGGGTGATGTTCTGTGTCAGGGAGCATCCCTCTGGCCAGACTGGGCCAGCTGTCCTGGCTGTGCTCTCACAGCTTCTGGTGCACCTGGCAGGGCATGAGGAGCTGAAAAGTCTTTGGCTTAGTGTAGACACTGCAACTACCTCACAACAGCTAAAACATCAGCGTGTTATCAACATTATTCCCATACTAAACCCAGACCACAGCACTATAGTGGCTACTAGAATTAACTCCATATCAGCTGAAACCAGGAAACTTGCATTCACTTTTAGTTGAAACAAAACTCTGGTGTTTGCACGTTACTTTTGCACACAAGGGAAAACATGTCTAAATATTGTGTAATTCCATAAAGGCTTCTGAAGAACTCTAAACACAATTAACAAAAAGAATCACAGAGCAACCCATTTAGATGACTGCACATATAATAAGGGTTAAGTTAAAAAAAAAACAAAAAAGGAAAGAAAATCACAACTAGATTATACCTTAGAAGTGGCACTTGCCAGAAGGAAGGAAGGGAAAGTTATGTTGAGGCTGTCCAGTACCAAATGTTTTATTGCCTATGCAGTCTTGCCACAGCAGCGCACAGCACAGTGAAATCTGCTTTGCTTTCCTTCTCAGATAATGTACTATGCTTTGAAATTTAATATAACAATTTAAATCCAGACAACATCACAACTCTAGTGATGTCATATCCATTGCTTTTTATATCCTAAACTTACTACAAAAGCAGAACTGGAATCTTTGGAAGCAAAAATATAGTATTTTGAACCAAAAGGCTTATTCAAATAAGTCAAATATAAAAATACTGTGTCTGCCAGTCTCTTTGTCTATCTATCTGCCCTGCATAAATATTTTTTAACCACATTGGAAAACATATACAGGTTAGACACCGCTGTTTTGTCGAGAGTAAGTACAGTGCTTCTTGTATATTTTCTATGAAGTTAATTTATCAGTTGATGTTATAGTTTATTTTAGAATCATAGAATCACATAGGTTGGAAGAGACTTTAAAATCTCCAAGTCCAACCACAGCCTAACCCTGCTTAGTCCACCTTTAGACCATGTCCCCAAGCACAATATCTAGAAATCTTTTAAATACCTCTAGGGATGGTGACTTCACCACTTCCCTGGGCAGTCTGTTCCAATATCCTACCCTTTCAGCAAAGAAATTCTTCCTGATATCTAACCTAAATCTCCTCTGGTGCAATTTGAAACCATTTCCTTTCATCCTATCGCTTGTTACCTGAGAGAAGAGATGGACCCCCACCTCTCTATAGCCACCTTGCAGGTAGTTGTAGAGAGCAGTAAGGTCATCCCTCTGCCTCCTTTTCTTAAGACTAAAAAGCCCCATTTCCCTCAGCCACTCCTCATAGGAATTGTGCTCCACAGGACTTGTGCTCCAGAATTTTTATTTTATTTATCCAGAACTTAAATTTGCCAACCATTCACTTGGTTCTGTTAAATCTTACACGTACATAAATGCCCATCCTGGTTAACAGGATATACCTTTTCACTCTTTGAGCCTTTCTGAACCAGCAAGTGCTAGAATTTAGGATGTGCCTAGTATACAAATCTCCATTTTGTAATGTACTGAAACCTACATTTTCTTCCTGTAGCCGGCGAAGTCTAAATTCTTGGATGTTTTCAAGACCTGGCAGGCCAAAGCCCTGAGCAGCCTGGGCTGACTCCAGAGCTGACACAGCTTTGAGCAGGAGGTTAGACCACGGACCTCCTGAGGGTCCTTCCAGCCTGAATCTCATTATATAAGACAGCTTGAGAAAATGCAACTTCCTAACAAACAGGGAGTGAACAAGTGTTACTGAACATAGGAAATTAGAGAATGAAAATAAGAAACATAAGCCTAAAAACTAGATTCTGTCATGGCAAGAGAACAGTGCTAAACTTTCTGCATTTCCAAAGGTAGATGCAATGAAGCTGATAGTGGGGGGAAGAAACTATTTATGTCTTTTAAAAAATTTTTTGAGCCTGTAGTAAAAGGACTTAGCTTGAATTGGAATACACTGGAATTTAGCTGTCAAAGTCCAAAATATCGTCCTGAAATACACTCTTCAGCTTCTACTTAGCCCTTGAAAGGACTTAATTAGGTTTACTAAGTCATGTTACCTGATGGCTCTGTCAGTCGCTTCCCTCAATGTCTCTGAACTCAGAGGAAAAATGAAATATAACAAATATCGAATACCCACAAATTTAATTTAAATAGAAAATTAAGTATAGAAGTACATGTTTTGTCCCCACACATGACATGAGAGCATCCTTTCTTGGTTACTAGGGAATTCACCCACACCAAGTGCACTTAGTAATGCTTCTCTTTCAGGATAAGCTCTGATCATAACTTGTACAGTTCTTAAAATCAATTGATTGCAAGATGTAAGTCAATTGAATTATGATACTTTTATTCTAGCACCCAATTAGAACCTCATTTCACTGTTCCTGTAATATTTATGATGTTAGCTGTATTTGAAGATTTTAGACATTGCAAAAGTTGATTCCAGTATATGAGATCCCGATGCAGCAGGAAAGAAGTGAAAAAAACCAAACAAACAACCTTCCATGCAAAACCTCAATGGAAATTCTACTGCAAATAATTTACAATTCAAGTATCTTTCTTGACATCGCTATAATTTTTACTATTTGGCTTTATAAACATGCCTTTTTCTACAAGTGATTTGGAATATGTAGTCTTCCTACAAAAGGTGTCTGTGGTATATAAAATTGAAAAAAGGGAATTATTTGCTTTTCAAGATGAATTGCCTGTAGAAAAAAAGTTTTCTCTAGTCTGTACATTTCAAATATAGTTTGAACAGGTCAGATCACCATATTTTTTTCTTGGTAGTTGTAAATAAAAACTGATCCCCTTTCCAGAATTTCTCCAGGAATGGTAGCTGTCTTTAAAGGCAAATTACTTCCAAAGATTCATGGTTAGAGAACAAATCAATAGCTAAAAGTAAAGTGGACAGCATTCTGTGAAAAGACATAGCCTAAAAAAACCTGAAAAATTAAATAAGTAGATCTTACCATCTTGTACCAATTGAGGTTGGAAGTGGTAATGTACAAAACCATTTGTCAGCAGTAGTGCTGACATATATATAGGGATGTATTGGTGAAAGAAGGTTTTGACATGGGAGTATATTGCCTGAATTTCTGATATTAAAGAGTTATTTTTATTCCTTACCAATTTACTACTGCCCTTATTACACTGATATATAACACTGATATAAAGTTCTAGATGCTGCATATTTGGCTTGAGCCTGCTTTTCTAAAATCCCCATCTCTTCTTGACTTCAGCCGAAGTGTAAGGATCCAGCCTACTTGGAAACCATGGTTGAAAATACTTCTGTACAAAAACTGTAGATGCTGAAAGCTGTTAACTGGCACACTTTAACTGCACTGTCTAACAGTCCTTACAATTACCCAATTACATTTCTCCCAACTCATAAACCAAAGAAGGGAAGGATACCCATTTTTCTTTCCTTACCTAGATATCAGTCAGGAATATCTAATTCTTGTTGATTTTTGGAAGAGCCAAACCTAATATAATTTCTAGATTATAACAAATATTGGTCATCCCCCATAAAAATGAGAAGACAATATAGCATGCTAAAGAGGACGTTGGCATAAATGTCAATAGGCTGTGTTTTTACATCACTTTGACACTAAGCATATATGCTAAAAGCATTACCATAGAAAGATATGCCATCTAATTTCAATAAGTTGTGTAGCTATGGCTTCAATAAAAAACACTCCTGTAAAAAAATAAAGTGACAAATTGAAATAATGGAGCAATTTCTTTGGACTCTAAAGTAAACAAGTGTAATTTCTTTTCCCAGTCTTCTTGTTTCTTCTCCAGAATTGCAATTACTTAAAACACAGAAAAAAGCATTTTCTGTAAAACTCTTAAGCAGCAAATTTCTCAAAGTGGAAATAAAATAAAAGAATTACTTATTATTTTGCCTAGTGCTGTGAGCTGTTTTTCTGTATCTCTTTGGTTTATGTACCACTCAGATACCTTCTCAAGCAAACTTATTTGACACCCGGATAGTGAGAAACGGTACTTTCTTTTTAGGTTTTTTGGTCCTTCTAAGTTACACAAAAAATCTACTATAAACAACCTTTGAAATTAAACACCCACAGCAATGCTCCTCACCTCTCATAAAATGAACTCTCAAATTAGTTGTATTTTTTTCTCTGGAAAAATCTGTAAAAGGGCACAGTAAGTAGAATTGCACTGCAGCTGCTCCTACCTGTGAGTATCCAATGTTTGATTCAGTAGCCTAAGTTTTCAAAACCACAGAAAGTGAAGCAGAATATGACACTCTGTATGTGCAGCTCAGCCCTGTTTGGGTCTCTTAGTAAATGCCCAGCTGAAAAGTACCTTTTTGTAAGGTTTAAAGCCTTTATATGACTACTAAATAAATCTACTGACGGGGCAAAAAGTCAGTCCCCCTGCTCCCACCATTAAGAGATATGGTGAAGGTTTGTCTGGAGGTGCTTCCATCCAGATATATCTTCTGAAACAGTATACTCTGAAATATTTGTAATTAGGCAAAATATAAAATCCCTAAGGAAGAATTAAAGCGCCTGAGGTGTGTGTGGTCGAGGCAGCCTTCTGTCCTTACTAACAGACTGCTTATCTGTAGCCCTGGGGCTACAGATTTCAATTGCTTAGCTGCTCTTGCTGCTTTTTTGCTAGCAGAGCTTTCTCGGAAGTGCAGGTGGTGCACAGGAGTAGTACAAAAGGTGTAGTGCACAGATCTTGCTTGTCACTCTGAGGAAGCCAGGAGCAGACATGCAGGCAGAATTAGCACACAATTGTCTCTCGTGTCATTTTAGAAGTTACATTTGTTCTGAAAGTTTGCATTATCATTGTTTCCATTATATCTGTTATGTTCCTAAATGTGGAGCTTTCTGTCAAGGTTTTCAATCCTAAGTCTGTAGTAAATATGGAAGAGGCAAAATAATATAGATGGCGATATGCAAAGATACATGCAAATGTTGTATTTGACGCAGACTACCAGCAGCACCATTAGGTTTCTAGAATTTAGTTAGACTGTTTAATTTCATGAGTTAGGGCTTTTTGGGTTGATTTTGTGTTTGGTTTTAGTGGTTTAGGTTTGTTTTTCATTGAGCTCATAGAAGAAATTTTACACCTAGAAGCTATGCTAAGGCACATGGAAGACAGGAGGTGATTTGTGACAGTCAGCATGGCTTCATCAGGGGTAAATCCTGCCTGACCAACCTGGTGGTTTTCTGTGATGGGGTGACTGCATCAGTGTACAGAGGAGAAGCTATGGATGCCATCTATCTGGACTTCTGTAAAGCCTTTGACACAGTCCCCCACAACATCCTTCTCTCTAAACTGGAGAGATATGGATTTGATGAGTGGACTGTTCAGTGGGTAGGGAATTGGTTGGAAGGTCACACCCAGCCACCAATGGCTCGACGTCCAGATGGAGAGATGTGACAAATTGTGTCCTTCAGGGGTCTGTATTGGTACTGGTATTATTTAATATCTTCAATGACATTGACAATGAGGTTGAATGCACCATTAACAAGTTTGCAGATGCCACCAAGCAGAGTGGTGCAGCTGACATGCTGGAAGGACAGGGTGTCATTCAGAGGTACCTGGACAAGCTGGAGAAGTGGGCCCATAGGAACATCATGAGGTTCAACAAGGACAAGTGCAAGGTCCTACACCTGGGTCGAGGCAATCCTCATTATCAATACAGGCTGGGAGATGAAGTGATAGAGAGCAGCCCTGCAGAGAAGGACTTGGGAGTAATGGTGGATGAGAAGCTTGGGAGAAGCCTAAGGAGATTTATCAAGACCAAGTGCAGGGTCTTGCATGTAGGGAAGAA
>VZTU01002220.1:13095-30070 GCA_013400835.1 Zapornia atra | reverse complement strand
ACCTTGTGATTCTGTGATAGTTTGGCAGCTGTGGTTCTTCCCTGAGGATGAGGTACTTTTGTTTGTAGTATTTCTCTGAATAAAATGGATCAAAGAACTGAAACCAGGTCTTCCCTGGCTAATAACCTGCATGTAGCAATCGCCACATTTGTTACATCTTAGAGTTAAGAAAAAAACCCAAAACCGTCAAACCAAAAACCAACCAAACAAACAAACAAAACCCACAAAAACAAAAAAACAAATGAAAAAACCCAAAACCGAAACGGGGAGTGGGGGAAAAAGTATTTGAAAGACCTTCCCAGGAGTAAGTTTTTCAAAAGCGGTGAGGTACTGTGCAACATTCCACTTCTGATTTGTTGATGGTTTTAATCTGCTGCAGTGAAAAACTATCCAATCAGAGTCACGATGACTGTCACTCAGTACAATGAGCACATGCATTAGGCCAACAGAGAGTCTCTTACAGCTACAAGCTTATGAGTATATTAAGAATTCTTCTGGAATAAATGTTGCCCATCAGTTACAACAGTGAGGACAACACTGAGAGATGCTGTGTAGCAGGCATGCCACTCTATTTTCATTAGAGTTTTCCCCTAGAAGAAAAGTAATTGGAAACCTGTAATCTGTCTGCATTAATTCTTAACAATATCTGTATTGACAATGATAACAAATAACCGTAATGTTTATTAGTTTGGACAGGCAACTGGTATTCAGCAATATTTTCTAAAGCCATGTCTAAATTGCAAAGCATTAGTCAAAATGTCCAGCACTGATTCAAACAGCACTTGCTGCTGACATTTAACACTATCAAGTTAAGAGAAACATGACAAAGAAGAAAAAAACCCATGAAATTTGCCTACCTCAGAGTTAGGGTTTTACTTCTCTGGAGTGATTGTTCATTTAAATGTGCTGAAAAAAATATTTTTTTTTGGAAAAAAAAAAATCAAACAGGAAAGAACAGAATTAAATTTTGGATTACAATGCTGAAAGGTGAACCAGAATTGTCAGAAGCTGATGACAATTATAAAGCAAATAGGAAGAAAGGATGTACTATGTTACTTCCCATTTAGAAGGTTATACACATAAAGAACTCTAATTCAGCCTGAGCATGCTTATCAAAATGCCACTCTTCAGGATGCAAGTAAAATCATCTATTGGCACAAAATGTGCAAAAAACTACGCCACTTTTGACTGAGGCATTTACAAACACAGGTGAGCACTGTGTTATATCTGTATCTTAAGCTGTTTCTCAATGGATCCTTGTTTGGGTGGAATTTAATATTGTTTGCGTGCAGAAAACAAGGAAAAGAAGATTATGCAGGAGATGGATGAGTGTATTTCAAATTGCTTCCCTCTTGTTTTCTCTCACCAGGATGAGATGCATGAATGAATATTTAGTAGAAGAGGAAAGCAAAATGATAGGAACACATTTTTTCACATAGGTCGACAGTATTTCTCTTTATAATAGTCCCTTTGTTCTGTGCAGTGGGTTGAGACCATTCTTCCTGTGGTTGAATAAGTAAAACGACTAGATTCAATAAACACTATCCTACTTTTAAAAGAAAATATACTCTATATAGAAATTAGATTGCATAGTTCATTATTTTTGTTCTATCTTCAAAAATATTTTTGATGTTAATGTTTGGCAAGTTTTTGCTAGTATCAGGTGAAAGATGTTCAGCCCTTTAATATTCAAAGAACCACATTATTGGAAGAGAAAAAAAAATATAGCTATGACTCACTGTAGGGTTTCTTGCTGGGAATGATCTAGTAAGACTGCAAGGATGAAGCACAACACATATTATACTTTGTTTTCTGCTGAATGATTAGAATACTGTTTTCACCCACTGCACAAATGGCTATTTATTATTATTACAAAAATATGAAGAGTATTTCTTTTTAGGAGAGAACATGTTGCAATACATGAATCTGTCGTGGCTGTTCTCTACAAGTCAAAGTTATTTTCCACATCCTATTGTCATGGTACTGATATTGTGATTAGATATAGTGAGTATAAACGTTCTCTTTTAGATGTTGCTTCCTTTCAGAGGACACTTCCTGAATATTCACTATATTCACTGACTACAAGTAAATATTGAATGGACTACAGAGAGGACTGAGCTGTGTTGGCCCCTTGCAGACTCTGGAGGTTTCTTGTGTAATGCTCTATAAACGTCAGGAGGAAAGCAAGCTCTTTTCAATACAACAGCTTGCTGAAATGCTTCATGGTGCCAGCACACGTTTGGCTGGTTTTGGGGGTTATCATACTAGCAACATCCAGATGGTCTTGCACTTGCCCTTCATTTTTATGAACTTAGCAGTGTTGAAAATTTAATAAAAAAGCTAAGATATCTCTCTTGGTTGTGGTTTGGGCTACTGAAAGAAGATGAGAATTTCTTGCTGCCATGGTTTCTTTTGTCAGGATATACTTTTGTAAGTCTACAGCATGCTTTCCTCAAATCTCTAGGGCCCAGATATAAACTTTTGGCCAGACTCTTCAGGTTGCTCAGATCTTTTGATAAGCAATAGTAGTGAACTCCAGGGATGCCAGGTTGTTCTGATTGCTAGCCTATAAGGCACAGCAAGTATAAGGAGACCATATTCAAGCTGGTACTAAAGTATGCTGTTGCCTGTCTTTCACATAGGCCACTACTCCATAATTCTCATTTACGTAGGTACTGCTAGACTTGGATCCTGAGGGCGTAGATGGCACTATTGACAGTTTTCCTAGCTGAGGGTCAAGGGTCTGAAAGGGAAAGGGATATCTTGGAGGTAAAGGCCTGGTGGTAATTTCAGATGGTGGCTTCTTACACCATGAGGTGATGTTCCCTGTCAAGTGATAGCTGCCTCATGAACAAGAATAAAAAACAACATTCCATACTGACTAGCTGAGAACTTTAAATTAGTTCATGTAATTGTTATTGCCTTTTTAATCAAGCTGGCAGAGGGTCTGTGAACCAAAGGTGAGAAGATTACTCATATCATAAAGAAATGGGGGAAGAGAAAGTGAATAGTAAATCAAATTAATTAATATCTTGTATGAATGTGTATTAATGCAAAAAATGCAAACAGAAGCATCTTAGAATTATGATCACACTAAGTGGATTTGTCTGAAAAAGATAAATTATTAGCCAATATAGATAAACATTTAGAAAGCAAATACACAAATTTTATTAAAGGAGATAGATAGATACATTGGGAGAATAAAAACATGAGAGGTATATGTGTACCTTCATGCAGCTACTTAAAAAATGTGGCCCATTAGATAAACTTTTCAGAAGTTCCTTAATGCCTTTACTAATGTCTCAAAGGGAGTGAGGTTGTTGAAATTCCACTAAACTGGAAGGCTAACCCTCAGACAGTTGATGTGGTTTTCCTCCAAATAATGAAGAAAGGTGACAATGGCTGCTCAAGACCAGAAACAGTCTATTTGCAAAAGGCCAGCTGAGAGGCAGCTTGTACTAGGCTTAATGCTATTGGTCACTGCCTGTACAAGAAAACCCGGAGCCCATTATTTTTAAATTACAAGATTTCTTAACAAAGTTTGTGGTTATTCCAAGTATATTGAAAAGTATTTTTATAGTTTCTACAGCTACAATTGTGAACAATTGCAAGGAACTGATCCTTAATAAAGCAGAATTTTTAGGCATTACATATTTCTTAAATACTCAATATGAGTAGTTTTCTAGACATTAAGTGAAAAATTATCAAAATCTAAACCCAAAAAGAAATAGAAAAAAATCCTAACATCCTAATGGTTTTCAAATTGAGGACAGGCAGGGCAAGGACATTCACAAACCCAGAATCCATATCTGATTTTGCATAACTTGTGAGAACAAGTATTGGTCATATTATGCAAAAGATTACTTTAATGGTGGTTTTAGCTGCAGCACAGTGTGCAAAATGTGACTAATTATCTCCCACATCTCTAAGAAAGTCATTTCCCAAAGGAATAGTGACAAAAAAACTTTCTCGTTATAGCACTTTGCATTTGTGAGTTTAAAAAAGATTTATAAAATTCACTAATTAAGCCTTGCAAACCTCAAGAGAACAAGTGAAGCAATAGTTTACTAATTTTTATGGATGCTGCATCCCTAACTAACATGACTTGCCAAAGGTCACATTAAGTCAGAGACAGAACTAAAAAGAGATCAAGACATCCTTTCTTTTAGGCCAATTGCAAAGGATTACCCAGCAAACAATGCTTTTCTGCAGCAGTTCAGACTGCTGCATGCTTGTATCCATTAAAATGTCACTGAGTGATCACTTGCTATAGTTTTCATTATTCTTGTTTTCTATTATTTATATATTAAAATGGAAATAATAACTTTCCTTATATGAGGTATAATAAAATAGCCTTTTGTAGAGCACTTAGAATAGGTTTGAAATTCTTTAAATATTTGTCCAGTATGTGTTTGCAGTGTTGTGAGATAATGAGTAGCTTATTAACCATGACTGAAAAAAAGGAAGGCCTTGTAAAGGGGGATTTGTGAACTTGAAATGCATGCTATAGTAAAAAATGACTATTTTAAGTAACAAGTATGTATGATACTGTACTAAATGCTTCACATCCCATTCCTACAGTCAGGGAAATTTATATTTTAATATAGCTGCTGGAAAAATCTGGGGCATCTGTGTGCGTAACACTGAAGAATGCTAGTTAAATCCTAAAATCAGTATATTACTGAATGCCTCAAGGATTATTAAGTAAGTCCATCACAAACTGACAAATTCTCTAACAGAAATCAATCTGCTTGTCCAGATGAAGCTGCAGAACAAACAGTATCAGGGATCAACTTGACTGTCTGGACTGTGGCCAAGCAACAGTAAACCTGAGTTGGCAACATGGACTGGGAAGAACTTTCTGGGTGAAAAAGAGAGAGGTCTGGGGTGCAAAATTCCTCAGAAAAAAAGCATGGGTTCAAGTTGCTTGTTCTGTAATATGTGCACATACACATACATGCAAAATTTTACATAGATATAATTTACAGATTTATAGAATCATTAAGTTTGGAAAAGACCTCCAAGATCATCTAGTCCCCCTACTACCTATATTAGTAACTAAACCATGTCCCTAAATATCTCATCCAACCTTTCCTTGAACACTCCAAGGGACGGTGACTCCACCACCTCCCTGGGCAACCTGTTACAGTGCCCAACAACTCTTTCTGAGCTGAAATTTCTCCTAATTTCTAACCTGGACTTCCCCTGGTGCAACTTGTAGTCATTCCTTCTTGTCCTATTGCTACTTATCTGATGTTCACAATCTAAAGCATCACCTCCTTGAAACCTAAGTTGATCATTCAGTAGGTAGGTAAAGACAAAGATAAAGACATCTTTGAAGGATCCTTAAATAGTGCATGCACAACTTTTTTTTTTTTTTTTAAACTGAGAGAAAATACTTAACATCATTATTGTGTTGGTTGCATTTTTGTCAATGATCATTTTCTCATGCATAGTAGCATTTATTTGCTCAGTACCATAAAGAAAACATCAAGATAGCAGTCCTTCAACATATATATTTTGCTGAGAATTCCACCAGTATTTGCTGAGATGGAGAAAAAAATAACAAAGAAAAGCAGTGGAAGGGGCCTGTTTGCTACAGGGAGGTTCATTTTAATAGAAGGAAAAAACCCCAAAACCAGACTGGTTTACACGAGTGAGATGAAGACCTTGATTTGAAAGAAAAGCCACATGTAACAGAATACCTTGAAATACCAAGGAATAGTCTGACCTATCCCCTCCCCCAAAAGAATTCTCAAGTTTTTAAGAAGTAACTGAGATGAAAATACAGATATACGCAGATAGATTTATTGTTTTCTTTGGATGCCCATCTTTCAATAAAAAGAAGAAAATTATTTTCTCTATTGTACAAAGCTAAATTAACATTTTACATGAATGAATTTAAAATTTGTATGTCCACAGCACCGAAACTGTGGGAACCTGGAAGATCTCACACCGGTGAAAGGACTAAAGGAGGAAGAGATTATGACTTTTCAGTGTTCCCTAATGGAACCTACTGCAGATCATATTCCAGAGGAGTAGGGTCAAAATCTATGTCTAAAACATTAAATAGAAGTGTATCAGAGATAAATTTCAGCCTGGGATGACAAAAGGCAGCAAATGGTAATTTGGCCAAAGGGAAACATGGTTACATCTACCTCTTCCACTACCAGATTTGTTGAGAGTTGGGTTGCCCAAGACAAAGGCAGGATATGAAGTTAGAAGTTGTGTACTCATACCATTGAAACTGTGGGCAGTGAAGCAGTGTGAATAATCAAATGCATTCTTTAGTTCCTTTTCTTGGAGTGATATGCCCAAACACACTCACTTAAAAAGCTTTAGTTCAGAGAGTTTGTCAAAGCTGTGGCAACCAACCCAAGTATTTTGCAGGAATTTGCAGCAAATAAAAGCCGGGGGGTGGGGGTGGGGGGAAGGTCGGTGCATGTGGGGGTGGAAGAGAGCCCTTCACTCTGCCTTTTTCAAATGACTGCTTTTAAGCATGGGCCAAATTCCTCAGCTTTTTCTCAGGAAAAAAAGCATTAAATCCCAAGGCCATTTCGCCTGAAGTCAAGAGTTATTTCATCTCAAAACTTATAGTAACAAGATCCTAAATTAGATATTGACCTTTTAGCCTGATATTGAGAAGACAGGTTATTTACTGGAAGAAGGAAAATAAAAGCAATTTCCTAGTCTCAACCCCTCATATCTGTTTATATGTGAATATACTCTCATACAAAGAGAGGCAAACCAAAATTCTGTAAAGTGGCTGCAAGTAATTAATCTTAGAGTGAAAGGATGAAAACATGAAGTGCTATCAGTAATTTACTTTGCTGTAAGTAGGTTAGACATTTCCAAATCTGAAATGCTAACTCAAAGAAAGAGAAAGCAAGTAGTCAGCCACTGTCTGTTGATATCACCCCATTTCTCTGTTCCAGCAAAATTTTCTTGACAATTGTGTATAAACCAGTCATAAATTATGAATATCTCGGATTGTTTATAAACCTTAGTGTGGGGATTTTTTTGTAGTTAGATGTAAATCTTTAGTAAGCTAGCAAAATATAAATGCCAAACTACTGTGTTATATACAGCAAGCCTACTGATTTCTAGAGTCAAACAGATTTTATAATAATTTAGGTAGCTTACTTTTCTAAGGCCTTGATTTGCCTTCTAAATCACAGGTGCACACTACCATTATCTTGTAGCATCAGCTCCTTCTTTGCATGTGTTAGTTATTTGCATGTCCTCGGGATGATAAAACAGATACACCTGCATGCTGAAGGGCTGAATTAAATCATTAGTCAAGGCTTATGTCAGGCTAGTTTGGACCCCAATGCAGCATTTGATTGTAAGCACTTTGTTCTTCAGTTGCTTCTGCACTTCTGTTGCCTGAGTTATTCTGCCTCTTTCAGCAGAACGCTTTCCCTGGAGGGAAGCAGTCATGTACAGTTTGCTAGGTCACCATCAAGTCAGACAGCAGTCCTAAATAGCTTTAGAGAAATGAGTATTTATTCAATAACAGGAAATGGATTTATCTGGAGGACTTAAGTTCATTTGCAAACTCTTGATGTTCTCTTACATTCAGTCATAGCCTAGTGCTTCACTTGTGCAGGATTTTATATATTTAGTATACACAGACAGTGAATTCTGGTGAATCTTTGTAGTTAACACATCTACAGTCCTAAAGGCGACTGCAGAGGAAATATTACATAGAAATAGGATGCCAACACAAGGATGCATGCCTCTACTCTCTACAAGGAAAGCCAAGAGTAATGAGAGAAAACATGCTAAGTGTAGAATTAAATCTGTGATAATGTTATGAGTAACACCTGGGAACCTGTCCAGGTGTTTTGAGTCCAAGCCAAGTGCTGATCCGTAAGATCACTCTTATTAGCTCTGCCATACTAATCTCAATTTTTGTAGAAAAGAAACTGTTTATGTGTATTTCATCATATATTATCAAGAAAACATGAATCCACTAATTCTAATCTTTGCATACTTTCTCTTGCTATTCATACTGATCATTCTTGCTTAAAAAAGCATAACTGATTATACAACAACTTATCTTTTCAGCATTTATTTAATAAAAAAAGGTGACAGAGGAACTGACAGGAAAGGAGTTAAGTCTTTTGCTCCCTTTCTGTCAGGTTATAGAGTTCATTTAATTAAAATTATTATTTGATCCTCTTATTCTTCAGGTGTTTTCTGTAATGCAAAAACTATTGCATTCATCTGAATTAAGGTTAAAGATATCTTCTCCCTTAGCCCTTTCCCACACTTAGTTTTACTTTTACAAACAAGACCTTGGCCATCACACTTTTACATGAAATCTCACCCATCTTATTGCTCAGTGCTAGATGAGGAATACCCATCCTTTTTCCTTTCTTGGTCCATCTCTGAGCTTCTCAGTTATGGTGTGGTGCTGGGAAGCGTGGATGCTGGGAATGATGTCAGTTTACCATTTTGAGACCTGTACTCTCTGCAAACACTCAAGGTCATTCCTATGGCTTCTGCAGTGACTCCGCACTAAGTGTGCTACTGATACTGCCAGTTCCAGAGCACAGGTATGTCTAGCTAGGGGTGTGTACCTATACACTCACACTAAGACCAGGAAAACTGAAGATATTCTAAAGCTGGAATGAACTTTTTGATATTAACTTCATTAGAAGGGTGTGAATTCAGGACTGTTGATATAACTGTTATTTGGGGAGGTGCAACAGTACTAATGTACACAGAAAAATGTCTGCATAATGCATAATAAGGAATGCATAATACAGCAAGGTTTCATGTAACTTTAGAAATTCCTTTTTAAAAGAAAGATTACAAATTATTTAAAGAGAAGAATTCTTTGCAGAAGAATTTTTAAAAAGTAATAAATCTTTATGCTGTTAGTTTACCCAGAATATTATTTTTAAGGCATACACGAGAATATTTTCACGTAATGTTTATTACTTATGCAGAAAATATACTGAACTAAATTCTCTCATTATGTTTTCAAATCCAATGGAATTAAGCAAACAAACAGAAGGTTTCTCTAATCTTTCCCTAGTTACAAGAAAGAGGTTGAGTAGATAGTGTAATTGGTGAATTTCCACATATTCCATACAATGCAGACATATATATGGGAGTGCAAATATACATATATATCAACACAGAGAAAACTAGATAAATTAAACCAAGTGAAAGTCCTCAGCCAGCGAATTTCAAAGAATTATCAGTGTTCCAATGCTTAGCTTTACAGTTAAAACAGTAGAATATAGTTTAACTCTTGTTTGGAACATTTGGAAAGTACTGGTCCATTTAGAAAAATTTATTAAAAAAACCCCAAACCACTATTTCCAAGATGCCTCACCCCTGTTTTAGCAGTCCTGTGATCATGTCATTAAAATCATTGTATGCCATACAAAGATGAGTCGACAGCATGCAGTGCAAAGCTGTCTGCCCTGAAAGATGTTTTTTGAAATTTATTCCATGCAGCTTGGCATATCTCTCTAAAAGTAGCATAGAATATGTATGTCTCATTTATATGAGCCACGTGCAAGTTTCCAGCTGCTAGCACCCTGTGTTCAATGTGAAATGCAGGTCAAAGAGACTTAAAACAACTGCTTACGCATATGAACTTTTAGTCAGAACTCAAAGTAGGGATTTCCATAGGATTTCTGATTTTGGTTTGAGGTCAGAAAGTATGATATGTTCTTGTGTTTCTCACTGTGATATGTATATAGTGTTGAACTTTTGGTTGATGATCCCATGGAGGTGAGAAATTCCTGATCCAGAAAAGCTTCATCCAGGTAATAGGAAGGAAGCTAAACTTTGCTTTGCTTATGAATGATACTTTTTGGAGCAGGCTGTAAGAGTATATTAAATGTGTTCATTTTTATTATAACAAAATATAATGATCTTAAGTAAATTTGAGACTTCTCACAGTTGCATGCGTGTTCTATCAATCACAGTTTATTGCAATAAATGATAATGCAAAAGAAACATCTGATGGTGGGCAGGTTGTCCACTGTCACCTGCACCACCTCAAGTTGATGTGTCCCAAAACTTCCAGAGAAGTTTGTGTATTTCAGTCCTGTACCAGCAGTTTAGAAAAAAGTGGGGAAAATGAACATTTTCAAGATATTTTGATACGACAGCTACCAAAATCTTCACATAATTGAGCTTGTTTCAGGCATGACAGGGTTTTACACACACATAAAATAGCATGATTCAAGAACAATGTCTAAAGCAAGCATTCCAAATCAAAAATGTTGTGTGGATACATTGAGCTGTAACAGGGATATCTAAAAAACATTTCATACTGGCCACAGAGAGAAAAAAGGAAGCACTGAAAAGTGTGAACACTTGAGGATTTTAGATTTTGCTCTGTGTTGCAATGTATTTCAAAATGGTCAATGAAAGACCCAAAACTCTCTGAAAGATTAAATAAGGTTGGTAACTTTACTGTCAGAATTCATCTTCATTGTGGAAAATGTTGCCTTTTTCTCTCTTGTCTGTAAGTATATCTTACTTCTTCAGAGTGTCAGTAAGCAACTCTAGAAACCTTTCCTGAGTGTGACTGAGCTCCAGCTAGAGATAGCTATTATAGCTTTGATGAATATGTAAAACTTTTTTTTTCATTTAATTTATCTATGTACTTCAAAATGTAGCAAAAGTTGATAAGCTATAAATATGCATCTAATGTTCACCATACATTTTGCACTAGCAAGTCATGGTCTTTGTTGGGTATCATGATATGTTTTGACTCATTTTAATATCTGTAGGGTTTATAATCTGGACTGTGCAGCTGGGCTAGTATTTTTAATAGTCTAAAATTAGATCAAAGCAAGCTGATCTGTTTGTCATACTAACACTTTATATGTAGGATTTCCATGAATTAGCCAAGTGCATATTACAGCTGCTTAAACTGCTCTCCAGGGGTTCAAGCATTGCTTTTAAGTATGGGAGGGATTCAGAAAACATTTTGTACATCAAAATTTCCCTCAAATCCACTCAGCCATTTCTGTTTCATTGCTTTATCATAGAATCATAGAACTGTTTAGACCAAAAAAGACCTTTAAGATCATCAAGTCCAACCATTAACCTGACAAGTTAACAGACAAGTCCATCATGTCCCTAAGCAGCACATCTACACATCTTTTAAATACCTCCAGGGATAGCGACTTGCCCACTTCCTGGGCAGCATGTTCAAGTGCTTTACAACCCTTTTGGTGAAGAAATTTTACCTAATATCCAATTTAAACCTCCCCTGGTGCAACTTTAAGCCATTTCCTCTAATCCTCCCGCTTGCTACTTGGGAGGAGAGACCAACACCCACCTAGTTACAACCTCCTTCAGGATAGCTGTAGAGAGTGATAAGGTCTCCCCTCAACCTCTTTTTCTCCAAGCAAAACAGCTCCCTCAGCTGTTCCTCATTAAGACTTGTGCTCTCAACCCTTCACCAGCTTTGTTGCCCTTCTCTGGACATGCTCCAACACCTCAATGTCTTTATTGCAATGAAAGGACCAACACTGAACACAGTACATGAGGTGCAGCCTCACCAGAGCTGAGTAGAGTGGGATGATCAGTTCCCTACTCCTGCTGGCCACATTATTCCTAATACAAGCCAGGATCCTGTTGGCCACCTGGGCATACTGCTGGCTAATATGCAATGAACTATTGACCAATACCCCCTCTATCTATAGATGTGAAGTGACTGACACAAATGTCAATTGTTCATGTAGTAGGTCCTCAACAAGCCCTCAAATTATGATTCATTTGTATTGATTTTTTATCCAAGTAATAGGGAAGGAAAAAAACTGTTATGAATAGAATGTAAATAGTCCGTATTGTCAGACACAAGAAGGTCTCTGGTGTCTGATTTTTTTATCCTCTGGATTCTTGTCTTTTTGCTCTACGTCGAAGAATGCTCTAAGACCTGGTTGTATATCCTCATTTCTGCTTACATCCTGGCTCCTTGTGGAACATATGCTGATTATACCACACAGACATGATGCTTTTACCAAAGCTGAAGCCTTTCTGACTGGAAAATCTGCAGGAGAACAGAAAAATGGTTTTCTAATAATTTTGTCTTATGACCATCATAAAAACCCACATAGCTTTGTGGTAATATATGATTGTGCATCTGCTGAGCTACAGGAGCTTGGAAAACCTATCTTGCTAATGGTGTCCTAAACTAAAATTATTATGCATTCATTAAGTTGCAATAAATAGAAGAGGAGCTAATACATTAAAGTTAATAGGGCTGCTGGAGATATTTACAGTGAGTAACAGTATGAATAGCACTCAGATAGATATGGATCTCACTGGGAAATCTATTTCAGTATAAAGCTTGTAAAAAGTGGAGAGTGAGAATGCGGTGTATTGGTGCTCATGGCAGGCTGCAGAAAAGATGTCACTTGACAATGAACTCAGTCTGGGTGCATCCATTACTTCTTAAAGCTATTTCCAGACATAATTACCATATATAATTATGGATATATTCCTCTTATTCTTCAGGTGGTACTATTTCTATCACTTTTGAAAAATCTAGCTAAATACACTATCCCTGATATCAAAAAAGAATATTTTGGTGATATAGAAAAAATTAGACCTAAAATGAAAGTGGTTACGGATGTCCATATTTTAGTAACAAAGCAGTACACAGTAATTACTGTTAGAAATTAACTGAAAATGCTAATAAAAACAAACTCCCAAATCACGGACCATTAAATACTTTTTAAGATTCTTTTTCATATGTATTATTGAATGAACATTTAATACTTAACATTCTCATCAATCTAAACTAGAATTAATTGACAGCACTAATTTTTCAGTTGCTTTGCAGAAAGTGTTCACTAAGGACATATAGGACATTAATATTTGCACATATATCTTAATTGCCTAGACAGTCTTCTATATTAAGAAAACTCTGCTTATATAGAGTTATATATTTTTTATATATATACATATAGATATGTACATATACTCAAAAATAAATCAGTTTTGGTTCTACAAACTATTCCCCCTAAGTATTGTTAAAATTTCCATTATTTTTTCAGACCAAACAATGTTTGATTAGTGGAGGATGCACCTTTTCCCCATCTTTTGCACTCTTAAGGTTTATGTCCCTGTAATTTACAGCATGAGACTTTTTCCTGAACTTTATTCAAAAGAACTCAAAATTTGGAATTGAAGAGGAGTTTTTTCTTCTAATTTCAAGGCTGAAGTAGGCTTGGTAATGTGTGTAAAGGCTAATGTGATGGTCCAGTATACTGATAAAACAGACAATACAGCCTGTAGTGAGAATGTTAATATGCAAGGGACATAAAGTTGAAAACATCAGTATGAAAAAAGCTTGAAGACACAAAACTAGATACTAGATAAAATGAGTGAATTTCTAAATATACGGAAAATTAATAATATGGATGAAGTTACATTCTCCAGCTATATTCAGACTCTAGTGTTTGTCCAAGAAGAATCACTCATCTCTGACAGATTTTCTGTGCCTCTGTTAGTGTACCTATGTGATGTACAAGTGCATTACAAAAGCCTCTTTAAAATGTCATACAATTAAGATCTTGGTTGTGTACTTTTATTGGTAGTATACTGGTCATTTAAAAATTATTATCATCTTATGAAAGCAGAGATTATTTTAAACATATTGTACACCACCAAGAAAGAATTGCTCGAAGCTGTGTGGATTGTTCATGACACTTCTCAGAAGTATTACCCAGTTGGCTAGCAACTTAAAATTCTTAAATCATAAACAATGCATTTGTTACTGAAGCACAAAGAATTTTATAGCTGGGGCAGCCCATCGTGTGCTAATCACATTACTCTAAGCACCATGTAAAATCCCATTACAGCATTACATCTATTAAAATCTAGTTTAGCACCCAAAATCTGGAAGGCGAAAGGAAACACACCGTATATGTAAAATCAATAATATATTGTGAATATACCTGGAATTTTTATAAGCTAACAAAAAAAATTATTAGTCCAGGTCTCATAGTTGTGGAAAAAAGAGTGAAACAAAAAATACAATGAAAAATGTTATTGCAGAAAAAGTCTCAATACTGACATAGTGGGAATGGTTACACAACAGTTCCTACATGCAACACATAAGACAGATTTTCAAGCTTGCCTAGTGGTAATTCCAATTAAGTAATAAGATATATATCATTAACAGAATTATACAAACATAGAATATATTGATTTGGAAGTGACCATAAGGATCACAGAGTTCAACTCCTGGTTCCACATAGGACCAGCAAGTCAGAGCATGTAACTGTGATATTACTGAATGTCTTCTAAATATCTGTTTTCATACATGTATTTATTTTGACAACTTGCATGAGAAAGTACAATCCTAGAATGATTTGGGTTAGAAGGAACCTTATAGGTCATCTAGTTCAACCCCCCTCCCATGGGCAGGGAGACCCTTCACTAGACCAGGTTGCCCAAAGTCCCATCCAACCTGGCTTTGGGTATTTGCAAGGAAGGGTTGTCTACCACCTCTCTGGGCAAATCAGTTCCAGTGCCTCATCACAAAAACTATCTCTCTTATACCTATTTTGAATCTACCCGCTTTTAGTTTAAAACCATTAGCCCTTGTACTGCCTGGGCTATTCTGTAATATCACTGGTGATCTGTTGCCTCGGACTTTTAGACACTTCTGACTGTTTTGTTCCTCAGAGTTGAAGGTGATTTTGTTGGGGTTTTTTCCCCATCAATTTTGGTGTGTCTCTATTTTGGAACTGAAGCAGCGTTCTATAGTCCTCATGACTTTTATCTGTGTAGTTTCTTGTCACCACCTATATTTGTAACAGATTTTTTGCAATACATATATCCAATAACATCCTGATAAAATCCACATGTTCACTCAAACTGTGAATAACAAAATGTTTCTATTGCAGATAATAGTAGCATACATAGCACTATGCTCAAAGCATCAACAGAAGGCACCACAGTTACTTATAAACCTTTTATAATTAGATCACAAGAGAACTACCTCGCTTTGTCCATGGACATGCATACTTTTCAGAAACTCATTTATTCAGTGACCAATGAAAATTATTTGTTTTTTAGTTGAATCTTGTTATCCTTTCTTTTTTCCCCTTCCCTTACTAAAAACCAAACCCAAAACTAAACACCCTTTTTTAGTATCAAAGTTATCCATAGGAATCAGACATATTTAATGAAGAGTAAGTACTACTATCATGAGGTTGTACCATGGTAAAAGTAAGTACTTTTACAACCATTTCATCAGGTTGCTCTCAAGCAGCACAGGCAAATAATTATCTCCCAAATTATCTCATTTATAATAAGCAGGATACCTCTTAACTATGCATTAATCTTTAAATGGAGTTAATGTACCCTATTTAAAATCATATAAAGTAGACTTGGTATAGTAATACAGATCAATCCCTCTAACACTTTAGTTCTCTATTAAGTTCTTCTCTTTGAGGAAGTAGAATCATATCCATAGAAATCCCCAAATCTGTTCTCTGAACTGACGCTTGGAGCTTTCCTCTTTTGTAGCTCCCCTATGGCACTTCGAAGTTTACTGTTTCTGGAGTCCCAGAAACTGAGGAAAGTCAGTTAGTTGTCCTTTTCTTCTTTAGTCCCAGCTCTGTGAGGCTGATCTGAGGTCTGCAGATTCTGAGGTCACTCACAGCTCTCTGTAGTGCAAGTCCCTGAGAACAGCATTTAGCCCAGCATGTCCAAAGTCTCTCTGTCCTTTCTGTCACATCCCAGTCCATCAGGTCATTAATTCTCAAGTTGAGATACAGCAGAATGAAATTACTTCATCATAGCAGTATGTGCATCTCCCTTTAACAGGAATCAGCACCACATGTCTCCTGCTGTATTTAGCAGGCATTGTTGCTGGGCTGGACCACAGCTGACTGAGCTGATGGTTGCAAGACTGCAGCACACCTGGGACACCTAAACCAAATGTTCCTCATACCTTTTGTTTTCTCTATATTCTGTTGCTAATAAATAAATATATGTTATTTTCATAAAGAATTGTGATGGTTCTGAGTACAGTGACAGGTGCTTTGATTAATGAAATTACAACCTAGGTAAGTAGCCAGCAGGAAATAAAACTCTAGCGAAGTGACCTGTGTAGTTTTCTTTCTCTTTTAAATTTAATTTTGCTTCCTTATTGAAGTTGCATTAGCCAAGGACCAAGTACTGTATATGCAGTAACTTTAATTTTTCCCTTTGGTAGATTTGTTTCACAAACTTAACATAGGCACATGAGTTAAATCTATTTCATTTCTAAGTCTTCTTGTTTCCAGTTGTGTGCAGAACATCCTTATTAATCTATTACTCGTTCTGTTTTTCATCCAAACCTACACTGAATCTATGTAGGGCTTTTTTTTATTAATCTTTAAATTTTCACTTGTATGTAAGACCACACTTCCTTTCCTCCCTTATTATTTTGTGCTATAAGAAGCACCTGAAGCAAGCATTATAAATTCATTGAATCCTCAGGAGCAAGGCATATTTCAAATGAAATACCTCCAGTGTCATAATTTTCTATAGCTTGTTACTTCTAAATCAATCCTTTCTCCTCTTTTGACCTGATCCAGAAAGTTCCAAAATTCCAATAGTTCCTAGGAAATTTCAGCCAGTGGACACTGGCCTTGCTGAGAAGGACTTGGGGATTCTGGTGGATGAGAAATTTAACATGAGCCAGCAGTGTGCTCTTGAAGCTCATAAGGCCAATGGTATCCTGGGCTCCATCAGAAGAGGGGTGGCCAGCAGGGACAGGGAGGTGATTGTCCCTCTCTACTCTGCCCTCCTGAGGCCCCATCTGGAGTACTGTGTCCAGATCTGGGGCCCCCAATACAAGAAAGATGTGGAACTGTTGGAGAGGGTTCAGAGGAGGGCCACAAGGATGATTAGAGGGCTGGAGCACCTGCCCTACAAAGAGAGGCTGAGGGAGCTGGGCTTGTTCAGCCTGGAGAAGGGAAGGCTGCGGGGAGGA
>VZTU01002220.1:1841-13088 GCA_013400835.1 Zapornia atra | reverse complement strand
GCTGGAACAGGCTGCCCAGAGAAGTAGTGGATGCCCCGTCCCTGGAAGTGTTCAAGGCCAGGTTGGAGGGGGCCCTGGGCAACCTTGTGTAGATCCAGGCCTGGAGGTTGGTGACCCTGCCTGTGGCAAGGATGGTTGGAGCTCTATGATCCTTGGGGTCCCTTCCAACCCATGCCATTCTATGATGCTATGATACAAACGCGTGACAAGGCAGCAGCAGGTTTGGAAGCTGCTGTCTGTGTGCACCTAGGTGAGTATGCATGCATATGCATCTGCTGTAATGACGGAGAAGATTTTTAATATAGAAATGTTGCAAGCTTAACTTTTTACTTGATTGGCATGGCACAGATTTGTCACGATTCTCACAGCATTAATATTGATACAGATTTTTTTGCAGTAGAGACACATATAAAGAGAGGAAGTGTTGTCCTACATGTGAAAGATGCATGTTGATGTTCTTAGGTTTATAAAGCACACAGGAAAATCTCTCTGTTGAAAGATCTATGAATAATAAAATAGATATAAGCAAACAGTCATGACAGCACATTTCTTAGAGCTACCTACCAGGACGTTTAATGAGGGGTTTTTTGTAACTGGCTAGTAAGGATGTTAGAAGCAATAGACTTAGTGGCAATGGGTAACATCCAATGAGAAATCTGTGTTATAGAAATTAAATTCTTTTAAACCTGTGAAATCCTTACAGCAACATTCTCAATTTCATTGCGAAGAAAGTAGTCAGAAGGAAAGTACTTCTAGACTTTGTAATCACAGCAAGGTATTTTTGGAGAGTGTGAGGGTAGAAGAAAGCTTGGGTAAGGCGATCAGAAATTGGCTAAGTTAATAATTATTATGGAAAAAAAGGGGGAAGAGCAACAAATAATGACACTGAACTTCACTATGACATTCTTCAATAAATCCAGAGTCCAGGTCTTATCAGAACTCTGGAGGACTAAATAGTGAAGCAAATCCACAAAAGCAAAGGTATTCTTATGCAGAGAAATAATGGGATGTGCCGTAAAAACCTACTTGCTGGTCCATGAGTTTTTCTGTATTGATCTCTAACACACAATCAATGTGTGCAGAACGTGGAAATGGGCACAATGCATTAGAATAAGTATAAAAATGTATATGTGGGCAGAATTAGTAAGAATACAGCATAAAATTGGAAACAACTAGCAAGGAATAATAAGTGTAAATAGAAGTAATTCCATATGTATATAAGCATTAAGATAAGGAACAAAGAAAACAGCAGTCCACAGTTCAATAGACAGGAAAGGCAACAACAAATTCCTCTGTAAAATCTTTTTTTTTTAATTCAAATGAAACAGGAGATGGCAAGTAAGGCGATCTGAAAATGATGTGGTTGGCAGTGGAAATAATAGTAGGTAGCAGCATGTATGCTTGCCTCAATTTTACCCATCCCTAAGCATCCATTTATGGCCACTGTTGGAGTTAGTGGGTGAAATGGACCTTTGTCCTGTCCCAGTGTGGCAAGTCCTCTAGTAAGTAGATGCATATATAGGTTCAGTATTCCTTTACAAAGAACTAGAAAGATCAAAACCAGAGTTAACTGCTGTCACACACGCAGAAACAGACCATCACCTCACATCTCCTTACACTGTTTGCTAGGCGGGAACTAAACCTTTGCTTCCAAATTAAGGGCTCAGCCTGGTGTACTGTGACATACTCAGCTGAAAGAGGATTAAAAAACTACAATAGCAGCAACAAGCAAGCAAGCAAGCATATGGAGGATGGTAGAAAGATTGCTTATTTAGATTGCTTATTCTAAAACAGATAAAACTTTAAGAAGGAAGGATAGAGCGGTTGGGTTTGTCTGTTTTTTCTTTCTAAGAAAATAAAAGGTAATTGCAAAGAAGAAATCAAATAAAAGCTTAGAGAACAACATAATTTTGTTGCAATTTATTCCTCCTATTTCCTTAATGTCTGTCCTAAATTTTTAAAATTTTACATGGGTGCTTAAACATCGGAAAAATTGCTGTGGGAAATTGTGGAATATGTATTGGTGCCAAACACTGTCAGGAATGGTTAGAAGTTACTTCAACTTGCTGCAGGCACAGGGGGATCTAGCCTAAATGGGTCACAGAGTTCCCTTCCAGCCTTTTTTTTTCCGATTTTATAACCATCTTCCCTTGATTTAACTCCGTATGTTGTTGACAATGACAAGCGGAGTCTAAAAAAACTGTTGCATCTGTATGGTATAAAGAAGTACAGCATATGCATGTTGAGAAGCCTTTACTAGAAAAATGATATAAAGATAGTATCACTTTGTCTTATGTAAGATTCAGCTTATATCAAGAAAAAATACAAGCAACAAACTGCTTAGATCAAATGAAGTTATTATACAATCCATTACATTTTTTTATACATGCCCTCACTCATAGAAATCTGTCCCTAATCAGTTTTGCATTAATTCTTTACATCACTTTATATATAACACCTGAAGATTCATAATTATTTTATAGTTTCAGTGTACTTTTTGCTAATAAAAGATGAAAGGCACAGGGCTGTTCTGAAAAATCTTTAAGAATGATTCCACTCCACATGTGGTATAGTTTAATATTATTTTATACGGGTTTATTGTTTTGCTAGAAATTGTACATAGGCATTAGAAAAGACATTAAAAGGAGCTTAGTAGAAACATTATTCTTCTGTTATTAAAAATTCACTTAAGGGTCTAACTTTTATGTCTTATGAGGGAATAAACACCACTCTTTAATGAACTCCTAAAGAAGAAAGCAGAATTCTATGATTTCTCAAGCACTGAATTAGTTAATTCTCAAGTCCAAAATTAAAGGGATGGCTCAAATAGATGTGATTTTTCACCTTTGCTAAATGAAAGAGGAGGTAATTCTCTTAGGTGGTAATTTTAAGCATACCATAAAAATCAAATGGCCAAGCAGAAACAGAAAGACTTGGTATACAAGATGAAGTCAAAACAAACCCATTCTAGCAGTTAAACAAAACAAAGTTTATAAAAGAGCAAGTCTTATCCTTCCCCTTTCATTATTAATAGAATTTACAACTTCTTCCTTTTCTAATTTTAGAGTTTATTATTCAGAAACCAGATGTATTATATTTAATATATGTTGTAATTAATCTTTTTCATGTAATTAAACATTTGGCTCCACAAATTAAATTGTAATTACATATAAGAGAAAGCATAACTTAAGGTGCAATTGTGTTATGAACTCTGCATACCTTCTTCAGAGTTACTGTCAATGTACTATAAAGAATGGTTAGGATATAAAGATAAAGATCATAGAATCATAGAATGTGTAAGGTTGAAAGACGACCTTTGGAGGTCGTCTAGTCCACCCCCTGCAGTAAGCAGGGACATCTTCACTAGATCAGGTCACTCAGAGCCCCATCAAGCCTGACCTTGAATATCTCCACGGATGGGGTCTCTACCACCTCTCCGGGGAGCCTGTTCCAGTGGTCTAACACCCTCATATCGAAGAACCTAGTCTACCCTTTTCTAGTTTAAAACCATTAACCCTCATCCTATTGTTACATGCTCTCATGAACTGTTCTTCCCCAGCTGAATATGCTGATATCTCAAAGCATTCAATAAAGGTAGCATGTTGGGTTTTTTTTTATAGCATATTAAAACTTGAAATATCATCTTCATTTTAAATAATTGTTATTTCTAGTAAGCCTTCTCTAAAATTTAAAATTAATCCATGTGCTTGTGAATATACACTTTTTTATATTATACAGTTCAAATTACTTATTTTCCTGTCATTAAACATCACTTTTATCCTAAAGAAAAGAGAGTCTAGAACTTTTATAGAAGTTTAAAAGGAATGGCTGGGAGAAAATATTTGATTTAGACATGAGAGAGAAATAAACCAGATACCTCGCCACTGTTTCATCATTATTTTTGCATTATTCTATGCAAAGTTCTTATGTCAGCAATATCAAAAGCCATAACTGGCAGGGCACCCCCACTGTACTCCCAAGAATGTTACTTCATGGGCAACACATCACCTTCATTATTCAAATCACATAGTGGTTATGCTTACATAAGCTTATTTTTACTTTGTAAACTGGCTCTACCTTCAGAGAGTTTCAAAGATAGTGGTTTTGTCATCGGCATCACTAAAGAGCATAAGATGTAAATCTGATTCCTATGAAAAAATACAAATAAGCAAAAGTCATGAGAAATATGTCATACATCAGAATATTTTGGAATTTCCTTTGAAAATTTGTGCAGATATCTGCATCTGTTTTATCTGCATGGAAAGAAGGTATCTCAAAAAAAGCATGATTAAGGTTAAAAGTATGTTATTATTTAGTGTTGCAATGTTTATCTCTTCTTATGGAAGATGCATTTGCAAGAAAGGTGAGAGGGAGGATCCTGACAGGCCTGTCAGTCTGACCTCAGTGCCAGGGAAGATAATGGAGAGGGTCGTCTTGGGTACAATCATGCAGCACATGCGTGATGGCACGGGGATCAGGCTTAGCCAACATGGGTTTACAAAAGGTAGATCTTGTCAAACTAACCTGTGAGACCGCATCTGGAATATTGTGTCCAGTTCTGGGCCCTTCGGTTCAAGTAGGACAGGGAACTACTTGAAAGAATCTAGCGCAGGGCCACCAAGATGATTAAGGGAGTGGAACACCTTCCTCACAAGGACAGGCTGAGGGCACTCTATCTCTTTAGCCAGGAGAAGAGGAGATGGAGGGATGACCACATTAATGTCCATAAATATGTAAAGATCAAGTGCCAGGAGGATGGAGTCAGGCTCTTCTCAGCAATGTCCAATGATAGGACAAGGGGCAAAGGATGTAAGCTGAAGCATAGGAAGTTTCATGTGAACACAAGGAAAAACTTTTTTGCTGTGATGGTGGCAGAGCAATGGGACAGGCTGCCCAGAGAGGCTGTGGAGTCTCCTTCTCTAGAGACATTCAACGCCCACCTGTATATGTTCTTGTGTGTTCTAATCTAGGTGATCTTGTTCTGGTAGGGGTGTTGGATTAGATGATCCCTTCCAATCCCTAACATTCTGTGATTCTGCAACTCTTTGACCCTTATGGGTCCCTTCTAAATTCCAGTATTCTGTGAATCTACTACTTAATATATTGTCAAGTTTCAAGCCTTACCAAAATCATCATAGTCTCAACCGTTTGACTGGGATTCCCTTCTGCACTCTGCGTTGTTGTACAATTATCTCTGGGTGTTCCAGGGTTCTGCTCTTTCACCCTGATGGCCAGTTATCCCCTGAAAATCAAATTACAAGGTCTGAAATCTGATCATTCTCCTTCATCCTTTCTCCAGCAATATGTGTGGCTATCACTTCTCCTGTTTTGCTTGCATCAGTTTATTTAGTGACCTTAAGTGTGGAGAAAATATCCTGAAGAGCGTCATTGGACATAGCTTGAGGAAGGCAAAAGCCATAAATAGGTACTGGAGCTTGTGCTGCAGCACTGAATATCAGATTTTGACACTAGAGGATTGCTAAATCTGAGGTTGGCATGATGTGGTTACTGAACTGGAATAAAAGGGAGTTCAGTGTCTCTGCATGTTAGTTCTGTAGTGTTTCTGCGGGATTTATATGCGCACATAAAATTTCTTTTCTAATTCAGAAAAACTTTTAGGAGCAAAGTTATTGACTGATGTTCACATGACTAAAACTGAGTATTATGTAAAAGATAAGACATTTACTAGTAAATGCAAAGTATTCCCATGAATAATTTAAGCTAAACCATACCCGTCAAAGTAAATGAATGGAATACAATTCACAATGCCTTACTCTAGCATTTCTTGTTGTGTGTGTTTACTTCTCGAATTCAGAACAGAGACTGCTCTGCTCGGCTCGCTGTGATTTGAGGGAATGTGCAAAAATGCCTGTCAGATGACTCCAGAAGTTAATAGCATTGCAGCTGGAAGCCCGTGTAACACCTAAAAATTAACATCATGTAAAGAAATTCTATACTTTTACATTAATAATTCTAAGTTTTGGACTTTGGTCCTCTGAAGCTATTAACAGATGAAACAATTTTCTCTGAAAGCAGTCTCCACATTTATTACTCATAGGGCTTTAAAAGTAAAACAGTAGTATCTGAATGCTCTTCCAGATCTCTGTCAGCTACTAATGAGTTCACAGTCAAGAAAACTGAGGCAAGGAGTGAGTAGTTAAATCGTGCAAATTACTGATAGCCTCTAGAGTAAGGCATTGAGCCCAGGCTGCACTGGTTTCTGCAAGTACTACCCTGTACTTTTTGCTTCTGTATTACAAATTGATGTTCTCAGCAATGAGGTGGGTTGGAAGGTACACTCATTATAGAAAAATAATGGTACAGGATTAAAACTACTTAAAGTTTTCCTGATAGTGCCATTCTGAAGTTATCTAATCCTTCAAGCTGGTATCTCATGTAGTGCTGATCTTGATGCAATTTCAGACTCTGCTGTAAACAAGAAAGAAAATAACCATTTAAAAAACAGTACTCTCCTGAATAAGAATTGCCGTGTTTAAACAAAAGTAAATATCATACCATCAGTTTAAAATAATGATGATGGCAGACATTTCAAATCTCATTCCTTATATGTTTTTTGCTCCATTTGAACTACATGAGGTATTTTTTGCTCTTGGAGGTTTATTTTTCCTGCTTGTAAAATATCAGGAAATTTTACTTTGACGAACTGTTCGCTGGGCTCACTGACTTAAACAGTCTCCACTCTGACTCACCTGTCACAGTAGAGTTTGTGATTTATCTGGTTTTATATCCATAAAGATACAGCCTTAACTAAGTGGTATCTTGCATAATCAGACTGGCTTGGAGTTCACTAAATGTAATCTTGCTCTGTGTATCTCAATTAATCTTGCAGACTGTGGCTAATCACATCCCCACCAGGCAGGCTCACATATCTCACCAAGCTGGATTATTAAAATCCATATTTCACGTTAACAGCCATGTGTGTGAGATTAGTTTCTAAGTAGTAATGCACCTGCCATAAATACCTCATATCTGGTATCTTCTGAAATACTGCTGCTGTCAAAGATGAAAAAGCATGATGTGCATTCAAAACTAGTTTACATTTCTTTTTTAAGGGCAAGCAATTTTTTTTCTTGGATCCTTTTGTTTGTTCTGATATACCTGAAAATCTATAGAGCACAGAATGTAATGAAGACAAAACTTGGTAAATTATATATTATGGAAGGATTGATAGAAGAATATGATTTTATTAACTTCATTCATTTTTTATCATTTCAAGTAAAAGTTTAAGTGAGAAAACCTGCACCGATTTAGGTTCATACCATTAGTCATACATTAAGGGCTAAATTCCATTTTACGGTGGAACTTTTTAAACGTGGAGCAACTCCAACAAGCTCAGCTAGCCTAGAATTTTCCTTAGCATTGTCATCTTACTAATTACATCCTAGGATAAAACACTTTTCATCCAATCAGCAGACTATTAGCAGAACATCCAGAAACTGAATCTCAGAGTTTTAAGTCTCTCAAGTCTGTGAAGGCAACTGATACAACACTTCAAGCCCCATACTTTTAAAGGCAGAAATTCTGTTTAACTCCCTGTAGCTCTCAATACAATTGCTGCAGTAATGCCTGGGATCTACGGCAAGACTAACCAGACTTTCTGGCTCAGAACCTCACTTAAAAGATGTCTTTGGTTTAACGGGCCATCAGAAAAACTGAAGTGTACAGCTGCAAGCAAATAGACTTTGCACAGAATGCTAAATGTGATGATGCTTTACTGAAAGAAAGTACAAGAGATTAGCATGTTCATTATTTTCTTAATGCACTGCTCCTTATTCTAACTCCTCATTCCTGTGGGAGTGCCTCAGGGTCTATTTGCACTCCAACAAATTTTTTCTCACAGTGGTCTGGTGCGGTGGCACTGGTGGGCACAGTCCCTGCCTTTTCACAAATTCCCAGATTTTCTGTCGGGTCGGTGCTTAAAAAGCCGTTGTTCCGTGCTCGCAGATTCGTAACAGATGGATTTACAGCCAGATTGCTCAATCCTTTCTAACGATCAAAACCTGGGGTTCAGAGCCACTACATTTCCGTGGCATATTCAGTCACCTCCTAGTGCTGGGTTGTGCTGCTTGGGATTTTGGTGCTTGAAGGAAGTAGTGAGGCAGTGGAGAAGGCGGCCTGGATGCCTCAAGCATAATCTAGAGTTTTCTAAGGACCATATAGTGAATTCATAGCTTTACGTTAAAAGCATAGGTTGTATAAGTAGCCTCTTCAAATTATCGTATGTATGGATGCTTTTCCTTTAAAAAAATCTCTTATTCAAATGTATATGCAGACTGACAGAAAATGCAGTCAGAATGCTTCTGCTTCGAGAGCTTCCAATTGTCCTTGAGTTACTCAACAATGTTAAAATAAATTTGGTTTAAGGATTTAAAATTATAGGGGTAAGAATGAGATTATCACAAGAAAGCAGAAAAATAAATGCATGTTTAAAATTTAGTTCCAGTTGATGATTTTGTATATATTCAGCAACATAATTTCAAGGGTACAATTTAAATATACGGAAATGACAGAAATAAAGAAAAAGCTATTGGAAATGACACTTGCTTATGCATTACTTATGGCCTAGCCAAAAAAAAAAAGCATCTGATTGTTCCATATACTGCCACTGTGACTGTTTTCCTGGGTACATTGAATACTGTATAACAGTAGTGGTCCATTTTAAATTTTCCTAAAAACTACTTTATATTACAAGTCCATCACAATTTGAGGGTGTTATTTGGATTTATTGTTGCTTCTCTTTTTCAAACCTTCATATGAAATATATCCCATTATCAGTCACAAATTACTGCTAATGTTTCAAGGTATATCACAGAAAGATGCAAAATGCATCAAGACAAATCAGACACCGTACAGCTGGGTAACTGTCAAACACCCTCCAGAGACACACAAACAAGAATAAGAAATATGCTGTAAATCCCGAGGTCAAATGCTTTACCTAAGTAGTACATTAATCCCCTAGAGAAGTGCTGCTTTGAGAGTTTCATTTCTCTTAGGCAAAAGAAATAAGGAAAACAAAACCCAGCAATAACCATTCAACCCTATGCATTCACTGTCATAAAATAGCAAGAGAGGCATAATATCACGTTTGTTTGTCAATAATATAGCAGTGCCTAGGAGCTTGTTGTGCTGGGCATTTTATAAATTCTGAACAAATATCTCCTGCAAGGAATTATCACCCCAAAACATCGTCAGCAGAAGAGCAGACCAACTGCCTAATGTAATAGAGAACAGGGTCTGCAGATCTGGTCAGAGGTAATGAAACTGCAACTTTATAATTTTTATACAAACTCCTATGAAATACAATTTTATGTTCAGCCCAGCCTGCCAGCCAGCCCTCTCCATTTACCCAAAGTATACCCATCAAATTATTATTATATTACTTTTGGGTATTTAAAAACTGAAACAATCCATGGTGATGTTAAGAGCCATCAGGTGTCTGATCTGTGTTATACTTCAGGCTGAATAGATCAGAGAAAAGTATCTAGGCACTCCCAGGTGGTTAGGTGCATGTGGGTATATTTGCATAAAGTGCTAGCCTGATATTGTGAATACACACACTCTTAATCTTAAATTAAACTGCCTTCAATGACAGTGTTTGATAGCACATGAAGGTGATTTTGTTTTCTTCTCTAACATATTTTGGTTCTTTTGTTGCTGAGACCATGGAAATCCTTCCTCTGGTTTTACATCACTCTACTAACAGAGCATGATAAATTATATTATTAGTACCAAATCAGTGTTAACCACAGTTGGAAGTAAGGAAAAAAAAAGTGTTTTAAAGTTTTAAATTTGAAGAGTTTTAATTATTAAAGGTCTTTTCATATACTGACTGCCTTAATTTGCATGAAAAATGTGAAGACTTCTAGCATTTGCTTCAATTTATTGCATTCATTTACTTCAAATTACATATAAGGCAGCTTAACCAAACTAAGCAGTCTGGAGAACAATTATAATTCTAAATATATACTATTTAATTGTCAAGCAAGCAGAGTCACACATAAGAGGGGATGCTATTGCTTGTGAAAAATCTTTGGAATAAAAGTGGTCAACTCAAAGGCTGTTTCTTCAGCTGCAAAATATTTTTACCCACAGTATCTTCCTAATCTCTCATAAACCACTTTCAGGTAAGAGTTTCACCTCAGGCTTTCAAAATACAGATCTGGCTTCAGCTGAAGATACAGAAAAGAGGATTGGGTGCACTAAAGGAGCCTGAAGGTTTGCCACAAGCAAGCAGAAAGAATTGTAGGTTTAGACCCCAAACCACCTACAGCATGCTCAGAAACTAATGCTCAGATCTGCACAGAAAAGTAGCCTGTGGACTGTCCATCAACAGGGAGCTTGCAGAGACAATAAAGGCGTGCTATATTTTGCTCTTAAATTGTTAATTTCTGTGAAGAACATTATGTGAATGTGAGAATACACAATTTCAGAATTTCCTGAATGCATGAGAAACTGAGCTACGCAGCAAAAATCTTTGTATTTAACCAGGTGTTGAAAAGAATCTACACTCCTGCATTTCCACATTAATGCCCTTATCATGAAGTCTCTTGTATTCTCTCCTCTGCCTGAAGAATTCTCAGTTAGTTAGCTAGAGAAGAGTTGAACAGAAAACCTGATGGAGCCAGACCCAAGAAAAATACGAGCCTCATGTTTAGGTTGTCTTGCCAAGTAGGAGGATCAATTTCCAGACTTGAGTCTGAATCAGAAAGCCAGGAAATTTGAAGCTATTCATCATATTCACAGGTAGCTTTGGCTTCTCTTCAACCCAAAATTCTGCCTGTTTAAAAATTTTTATTAAAGCAGGCCACTGTGGTGGCTTAGCCCTGGCTGCAGGCCAGACGCCCACCAAAGCCAGTCTATTACTCCCCTTCTAAGGTGGACAGGGGAGAAAATACATATTAAGAGGCTTAGGAGTCAAGATAAGGACAAGGAGAGATCATTTTATCAGCGACGATATGGGCGAAACAGACTCAACACAGTGAAGGAAAAACTATTCTAATTTATTACACTACACTAGAAAGAACAGTGAAGAACCGGAGTCGGGAGCGCAACATCTTAAAACACGTTCCCCCCACCACTCCCTTCTTAGCAGACTTTAATCAGAATCTTGCTCCCTTCTTCCCCCCCGTTCGCAGTACAGGGGGGGCAGGGACTGGGGGAAAATGGGGTTCTCAGTAGCACCTTCCCCCCACCCCTCCATTCTAAGCAGAATTCCCTTTAGCCATG
>VZTU01002219.1:1481-100333 GCA_013400835.1 Zapornia atra | reverse complement strand
CTAAAGCCTCGTGGGAAAGGACTCACACTGAAGAAGTTCATGCAGGACTGTCTCCCGTGGGGGGGACCCCACGCTGGAGCAGGGGAAGAGTGGGAGGAATGCCCTCCCTCCCCCACCCCACCCCCAGCTAAGAAGGAACTGACTGAAACCTCCATCCCTGCCTCTCCCTGTGGCACCTGGGAGGGAAGAAGGGAGAGAAATCACGAATAAAGTTCACACAGAAGGGAGGGTTTGGGGGAGGTGTTTTAAGATTTGAGTTTACTTCTCATTATACTGCTCTGATTTCTCTCTGTGTGTTGTGTAATCAATTAGACGTTTTCGGGGTTTTTTTAATCCCATGTTGAGTCTGTTTTGCCCGTGATGGTGACTGGGGAATGATCTCTCCCTGTCCTTATCTCGACTCCTAAGCCTCTCAATAGATATTTTCTCCCCTGTCCAACTGAAAAGGGGAGTGATAGAACAGCTTTGCGGGCATCTGGCCTCTAGCCAGGGTCAAACCACCACAACTGTCTTTTGTTTGATTAAAATAAGCTGCTGTACAGAGAATTGCCTCAGTTAACTGCAGCTGCCCAGCAGTAAAGAAGCTTTCAAATAATTATCTTTGCTGATTCTGTGGCAAGTTTAACTGCACTTTCAGTGAATGATGAATTGAACTTACGACAATATGAGTATACAAACAGATCAGTTTGGCATGGTTAAAAGAAGTCAGTTCCAGGACTGGTTCTGGGTACATGCATCCACAAGCAGGTCTGGAGTTTCTTTATATGCACACCAGCATCAGCTCCCACAGACACTGCTCATAGGAGACTCATTCCACTTTCCCTGAATGCTTCACTCCACTTCTTTTGCAAAACAGAAGTTTGATAAAAATTTACTCATGCTAACTAACTGCTCCAGAAAACATGCACAAGCATGAACCTAAAAAAAAAAGTAATTGGCGAATGAGAGACTATATATTGTATAAATTCTTTTGAACAGAATTATGAGTCCAAAGACAGATGCTGTCCCATATTACTACTGAACACACTTTAAAATAGGCATAATTATTTAAACTATGTTCATGTCAATTTTATTAAAAATACCTAATTAATCTACTCTACAGCTAGTGGCACCTTTTTACAGTTTATTAAAGGAATGGTACATTTGCTGCTGCAGCAAGTGATGAGCAGCGAGGGAAAACTGATGTTTCCTCTTTAGCAAAAAAAAGCCCACGATATTGTGTGTTGCTAGCATGCATATGGACAAATCAGAAAAGAGGTATCAGCAGTCATATGGTCATAAAACTGGAACACACAAACACTCCCAGGATGTAGTTCAGTGCCTTTTTCTGTAATGGCTTTTGATTTTTTTAAACCAAGCTACTCAAATTCATACAAATAATTTGAGAGGAAGACTGCTAGAGAAAATAATATGTAAAAAAGGCCAGTCATCACACCTACCATAAAACCTAGCTAAATTCTCAACCAATGTGTACACTCCAAATTCCCAGTCCTGGCAACACCACTGGTGACAAGCCCTGGAGGCGGCAGGGGGCATCAGGAGGGCTGCATCAGTCTAAAATAACCATGCTCCCCTCTCCTCCGGTGAAAAATGTGAATGTTGTGTATCAAAGGCATTCATATTTCACTTTTTACAGAAATTTACTGATTTTTTTTTCCAGTCACCCCTCTCCTAAAAATATATAGACACAAGGCAAATAAATATCAAAACTCATTTAAATCTTGTTTCCAAAAAAACCCTGTTGTTTTTACTATAGTGATTAATCCTGTTCCCCTGTCAAAAGCAGAAATAAAAGCTATACTTCTTTATAATATAATTACTTTGAAATACATCCCTTATTCAGTATAGCTTTAGCAAAGCAATTTGTATATCACTCAGATACACAATTAGATTAGAGCAATAGCTCAAAGACCACCGCATTAAATATCAAGATGAGACTGGAGGCTATAGCGCCTCCTCAGTGAAATAATCCAGCCGAATACTATCATGTTTCATCATTGGACCCAGCAATGAAGACTGTTTGCTATGCAGCAGAGTAGCATATTCTAATTTGTCTTCTCATAAAATGGGAGTCAGCTTCAATTAACAAACTGATTACCAAGTTCCTTCAAGTTTTGGGGTTTTTTTAATATTTCTGCAGTGGCTTGAATTTTAAGATCTGCAAGGGGCAGTCACCCATCAGCTGTCATTGACTAATGCAGTCAAAAATCAATTCTTAAATTCACAGTGACGTTCTGCCAAAAGCCTGCTAATATCTGCAGCTGATGGTGACACCTCATAAAAGAAGAATCTGTCATCAAGGCTAGTTCTCCAGTGCTGTTCAAAGTGCTGTGATACTTGCGATTTCCACAAAGGAAGCACTGCTTCAAGAACAGGGGCCACAGTGAAGCAGGAAGCTTGTAACAATGCCTCAGATCTCACATTATGACCGTGTCTACCTCATCTGTGGGGCATGGTACCAAGGGACCACAACCTCCTCGAGCAAGCATCAGCCAACCCAGCAGGTCCAAGCAGAAGAACACCACAAGTAGTTTAGAGGTAAGAATAAAGGTGGTCACATCATCACAGCCTACACCCGAGGTCAAACATAATCTCAGCTTTCTTTATAAAATCCCTCTTCCTGTTAGCTACCCCTTAAGCTCCTCAGCCTATTTGGTATGCTCCCAAGCACCAAATGCCCACATCTTGATTCCTTCCCATGCAGTGGAGCATCCACTGAACTGTGATCCTCAGCTGGGCCATCAGAAGTCAGTCTGAGGCAGCAGAAGGAGGGATTCTCCTCCTCAGACACACTATAAAGTCAACAGAGTTTTTTCTTTACAAAATAACTGTAAGAGAAAAATAAAATAATGCTAACTGTTTGAAAATAAAGGATCTGAAAAGTGGATAAAGTTGGAATGAAAACCAGAGATGGCTCAGTAGCCAAAGGCAAGGCATGAAGCGAGACAGAATGAGCCAGGAGAGGGCAGAAGTGTTGGTTAATGCAGAGAAAAAGGAAATGGAAGGAAGAACAGTAACAATTCAAAGAACCACACAGTAAGTGGACACTCCTCACCACAGGATTTTAAGAAAATGTCGTAATGTCAAAATGGGATTGGAAAGATCATCAGGAAAAAGTATGTGTTGATGGTTATGAAATACCTGACACTCCCATTTTGCAGTGTGAAATTCAGAGGCTTCCTAAACCTGATACTGGAACAATGTTCAGGAAGAGTCCCATGATCTGCTTGCTGGGGTCTTTCCCTCTTCCTCAAGACATGTGCTGCTTGCTCCAGACAGAGACCAGGTGCTGCAATGGATGCACCTCTGACTGTGTGCAGCCATTTGTCCCATGTTCTCCAAAGATCTGAGCTCTGCACTGCACCACACTGGTAGGACGTATTTAACTGACTTGTATTGCCATACAGTGCCCACAAGTCTGTATTTATAAGTTATATACATAAGCCTCGTGAAAAGTGAACATACGTATCTGATGGTAAGAAAAGGAAAATCCATTGCACTGCGTTTTGCAAAGCACATATGATACACAGTACGACTTGTAACCACAAAGACAAACCTCATACAGAATAGCCAGTCCACAGCATTTTAAACCTCATACAGAATAGCTAGTCCACAGCATTTTTGGTTAATATTCCCTCATCCGCCGAGTAGGAAACTCTACAGGTTGAAAAGATCCTTGTCTCTTGGTTGTAGCAGTAAAGACCTCAATTTCAACAGGATCATTAAGTGGACTCCCTTAAAAAACTCATAAAACAAACTACATTGCAGAAGTTTCTTTCAATTTATTCGGCAATGCTGCTAGTGGCCCTTAGAAATATGGTTTGCAACTATCCCTGGCACATTCCTGAGAGATATAATATATATATAAAGATGTAGTCAATTTTTAAAGCAACGTGCTTTCAGAGACCTAGTGATGTTACATGAATGAAGATACTATACTAAATATTTCTACACCTCAGTGAATGAAAATTATTTGTGAGAAATCTTATTGACCCATTAAATCTGAATATGATAAAAATATCCAAGTCCACCCCATTGAACAAGGATCAATAAGAAAAACAATGACCAAACAATTACACTATTTTTAAGGTTATTTTCATAATATTTATTAACAAATGCAGTCCCAGTTTATGGCATTGTTTTAAACCATGTAATCATGTTGATTTCACATACCCAACTACATATTCTTCTAGAAGAGGAAAAAAAAATACGTTTCAATCTAGTAGGAACTACCGCAGCGATGACATTTCTTGAACAGCCTTGAAACTCTCTTCTTCCGCAGCTTTACTGTTAACCCACTTCTTGTAGTCTTCTGCTAAAAAAGCCTTTATGCTCCCTGTATAATCTGGGGCTCACAGAAAAAAGTGAATTTTGAAATTTCACCACTGGGAATTAGGTGTCTATGTGGGACCAGAATCACAGTTACAAGTAAAGCTGTGACTATTAATTTGCATTCAACAATGCCATGAAACTTCACCATAAATGAAAAAAAATGGAACTCAAATGACAAAAACTTATGCTTTGAAAGCTGGTGACGTATCTTGCTTTCTACCATGGTCTCTACCCAAATTCAGACATGAGGCAGGATGGGAGAAGGAGAAGACACTCTAGCTTAGCATGTCTTGCCGTCTTTTTCTTTTCCTGTCACATTTTAATAAACTGTCTTGTACTGGAAACTATGTTAAAAGTAACAAATAAAGGAGGTTAAAAAACATGACTTAGTGGAACAAAAGGTTCAGGATTGGGAGGAGATCCATGCAACAGAGCTGCAGAAGACAATGAACTGAGATAACCTCAGGAAAAAATTTATCTGTCAAGAGTGAAGTTTTATTGGCTGGGAGGAGAATGAAGAAGATGAATGTCAGAGTTGGATGAAAAATTCGTGTAAAATCTTGAAGATGTAGAAAGTAGTTTTGAATGGAAGCAGGTAAATAAGAGGTGATATGAAAGTAATGCAAGTTTAGCTGTTGATTCTGCATAAATTGGGAAGTGGAAACACAGAGATTGGAGTCATAGATGTTGAATAATTAAAAGAGACCATCACAGATCATCACTGTAGCCATCTGCACATACTTTTTTATATTTGTAAATTATAGAGGAAAACATGCCAAAATTCATACATGGATGTAAGAGAAACCAGAAGGAAGTAATAGAGCAACTTCAAATAGCTGGTGTTTAAAAAAATTTATGTTCAACAGAAAACAGTTCTCTACCATTTTATATGTCACTGTACAAAAAGACTTGATAGTGCTTGGGATTTAGCTTTAACAAGGACTTCATATAATACATTTCTTAATGTGAATCGCCAATCTAAAGGACAAAATTGTACTGCTAAAACAAAGCCATTAGTAGATATTCTGCACATTAATGCTAGGCAAACTTCCAAAATAAAGATTATATTTAAGTAGTGACTACTTAAAAGAACTGCTGGATGAGCTCCAGAATGTCATGAAATGACTACTGTGACAGCCTGCTTCAGTTAAATAGTACAGGCACGTTTATCCTTCTCGTGGCAGGTTCAGTCCTGCAGTTCTTTGGTGCAGTTTTAAGGGGCAGTGATTATTTAACACATTTCAGCAAATGCAAAGCGGTCACAGCTTTGAAAACTGAAACATAGTGGAGGAGAATACACTTTTCTATGTCAGATCTCCTGACCTCCGTGTCCCCATTTACAAATGCATTTCAGACTCCCACCTCCTCTCAAGTCATAGCCAATGACCAGCTTTTTATTTGTTTTTTCCCCTTAATAACCATCAGAGGGTCTCTTTTACTGCGCCAGCTTAACCAACAGCAAGGTTTAACAGGCTGAAATGAAGGAAAGGAAGAGGAGAAGCAGCTCAGAGCTCCAATCCTACATCACCACTGTGGAACATTTCTGCTCCCCACCTATTACTTTATATGCAGCTTTTCTATCAGAGTAAGCATTCAAAATACATACTATTCCCACCAAGCTTCTGGATTTCTCCTTCAGTTCTTGGATAAGCAATGAAGAGTGTATCCTACAGAGAATGCTTAGGTAGACTGAACCATTCAATATCTCTGCACTGATTATACAGAATGTCTAGGATAACTCAGCTACTATCTCACTTTCCTTGTTTAACACAACCTCTGCAAAGATGGTGATTTAGATTTTTTTATATTTCAGCAAAAAGTTTTCACACACATTTACAAAGATTTAATAGACAAAAGAAAGCCCTCCTTAATGCTCCTAGTAGTCCTGTGATTAACCCTCCATGATTATCAAAAGCTTAATATGAGCCAGCAACGTGCACTTGTAGACCAGAAAGCCAATCACATCTAGGGCTGCATCAAAAAACCCAGTATAACCAGCAGGTTGAGGGAGGTGATTCTCCCCCTCTATTCCACTTTCATGAGACCCCGTCTGGAGTACTGCACTGTCCCCAGTACAGGAAGGACATGGAGTTGTTGGAGTAAGTCCAGAGGAGGGCCATGAAAGGTGATCAGATCCGATCTACCAGAGTCTTCAAAACAGCAGGCAAAGTTCAAAATTAATACAATGCTTACATATAAAAGCCCATGTATGCACACACAAAGGTTTCACACATATGAGGAACATTTCTACACATCTAAACTTCCTGTCAATGCCAACGTGCTTATTTTTTGCTAGCTCCTAAGACATGGCATGACAGAAAAAAAGACCTAACATCATTCTTAAGGAATAAATCATAGTTATGTATTCTTCATCCAACATCATTGTTAGAAATTTAAGTTCTATTTTTAAGTCCATTTAAAACTTGACACAACAGAAATCATACACTATCTGGTGGAATGCACCCAATGAAGCTGTCAAACAGCGAATAAGGAGATGTCAAATAACCTAAGGTTAAATGAGGAATGGCTCTTGACATATTTGTTTCAATACTCAAAAGCCCCTTGTGGCTTTCCTTCAGAGCATACATTGTGCTGTTCTGTGCACTTGTTTCTCAAAAAAAAATAATCTCTATATACTCTGTTTTTCCAATTCCGAAATAACCTCTTAAGAAGTTATTTTAACTTATTTACATTTCCATGTTTTATTCAGTTGTTAATAATTATACTGTTTTTAATGATTTCCTGTTAAGAGCTTTCAGGAAAAAAAAATATCTATTTCATAAGGTTATTTCACAAACTAACAATGTTGTGAAAATCCAATTTGTTGGGTGACATCTTTCCCAGTGGTTTCTCAGTGGCTGACAGTTTCCATCAGTCAAAGACTAAATGACATGAAGTGTCACTGATGTATCCATCATATCCAAAATCACTTTAGACTTCTGTAGCATTGTAGCCGTCATTTTTCATTTATCACTTTGGAATCTTATAGGCATACAGTATATTTGGAATCTTATAAGTATATAGTATATATGCACAGACTGTATACATTGAAACATATCTTAGACTCCTCCTTTTGGGGAATCTACAATACAGAGACCAAATGTGTCAATGTCACCTTGAGCTCATAAATAGAAACATGTAGGATGATTACATCTTCCCTTAGATTTTTCTAAAAATAAAGTCACTGTTTCAGCTTTCTTAGGCCTTTTTGCTTGCACAAAAAATTCCTAGTACCCTCATTCTAACTATGCTCTTATTTCCTATCATTTCTACTGCTTCTGCTCTTCCACAATCCCTTTGCAGTTAAATTTTTCTCCTTTATTTACCAACTCTCTGCTTTGATGTCATTTGCATATTACTAAAAAAGACATGTTGTTAAATCTACTTCCAGAACAACAGTCCAAGCATAAAGCTGTAGAGAGAATAACAAGAAAAACGGCCATTAAAAAAACCCCAAAACCACAAACCATGAAACCCTTGTAAATGGCCTCTTGTCAATGACACAAGTTAAAACACAAGTACAGTAACATGTCTTACAAAAAAAAGTCCAACTAAAGCCTGCCCTTTGGCTGCAGGTCCAGTGTTGAAAAATTATTAACTCAGAGCAGAAAAGTGTCAGTATACATAGCAGTGTTGCAATGAGAGACAAGTATCATAGGTATGAGAAGGGTTTATGGAATGGAACTGTTGGAATTCAAAATAGAAAACTCAGAAGGAAAATGCTGAGGATGCAAGGCCTTTCCAATGGGAACCTTGTGTAATAATGAAATGCAGAATCTGACCTAGAAAGGGGCAAAAAGAGGCTGGACACACAAAAAAATACCAAAACAAGAAACTTGCTGATATCATCACATCTGACCAAGTTAAAAACTAGCAATTTGGAGCAGTGTTAGGAAATGCATAACTCAAGAAGGCAGATTTAAAATGTGAATGATGCTTACCAAAGAGTAGTAACAAACTTTCTAGCATGGTGTGCTTGCTATGCTCTACCTAAGCATGCTCAACCCTGAGAGGACAGGATTTGGATGATACTGAAGAGTCCCAAAAGCAAGGTTTGGGTAGAGCAACAGGTTCCCTCTATCTTTTCATACCCAACTCTCCTCCGCCACATACCACTTCACCGTGATACTGATGGGACAGTCGCAGAGTGATCTAACTAAAAATCTGTATTGCTAAAGTGACCGTGATGCATTCTGCTTCTTAAATTGTGAACTTTTTGAATATAAAAGATCATGTTTCATCATTAATTAGTTCAAACACTACAGGCTTATCAATTTCTGCAACTAATATAACTATAGACAAATGCATCTCTCTTATATGGGAAAGACGGTGCAGAGCTCATAGTTCTTTGCTTTTTAAAGAAACAAACCTCTATTTATACTTTAATAATAACATTATATAGAAAGATACTGAAAGCACAGACTGAAACACGATGATCTTACTGTGTGGTCTTGCAAACGTCTGTAAATAATAAATAACTGAAGCAAAAGTCATCTTGGCAGGTTAATCATGAGTCATATTGCCACAACAGATTGTGCTCCAGCTAGACTGTGCTCTCTAGTCCATTGATAAATGGGGATTTCAATTTCCAAGGCTGACTTGCATATTTTCCAGCACTGGATTCCATCATATTTTATAAAGATGCAACCTGAAGTGGAGTGAAAAATAATAGAAACTGCTCGCAGTGGTGTTGCAGAATGGAATTCCAGAGTAAACAGATGATACACACTACTATAATGCATAAACTGGAAGTACAAAAATCCATGCCATGTGGGAAAAACAAATGAAAAAAAAAACCATAAAAAACAAACCAAAACTGGATCAATAGGTCTCAAAACAGTGCCCTTTTCTACAAATTCTTCTGACACTTTCAATGACAAGACAAGAGAAAGCATGACACTGCAGGCAATTGAGAGATACCTGTAATACTTAACAGCGGCACCATCTCTTGCAAAAAGTGTGTCCTGGGGGAAGGCAGTTGTGTTGGTGTCAGTAAGTTGAACCTTATTCCTAACTAGATTTGTAAGGGGGGAGGGGGTGAGGGAGAGATTAAAATTATAAATCAAAGACCATTTAGTTTCTCACCAGGTGTTAAAACCCTGCTTCTAGATGCCATTAATCTCAGAGATTTAACAACAGGGTTTAATGGGAAGAGTCTTATTCTCTGTAGCAAGAAACATTAGACACAATGACCTCATCCATCCCTCTCTGATCCTCCTTCACCTCATATGCAGAGTCAAGTACAGCACAATTCATCACTTCAGTACAAAGCTGTTTGCAGCTCAGTGGTCCACAGTTAAGTTACATACCAGACACGGAGATCTGAAAGAGCATGAAGCTCCTTCATTCCACTCTGAAATTACTCCTTTGAAGCAATGCAGGCTCCTTTTAACAGGTAACAGCTACCACTACCCCTAGTACTACTACTGAGCCTTTCATTGTTATGCTTCATTTGTTAAAATTTCCCAAGCCTGGCACAAAGGGAAACTTCCCACCACCACACACAGAGTGCCACAAGGAAGACACCAGAAGAGTTAGATGGGCCACAAAGGACTCTCCTTCACAGATGGTCAAGCTCAAAGAATTAGAGGAGGGTAGGGAAATGGCTGACCTAAACAATATTTTTAATTGGCAATGACCTATGTTATATTCCTCTTCCTTCTTCCCTTTTGACTACTCTTGTTCTACAATTCCCCTCCATTTGTCTAAAGCTACATCCTTGTATCTCTGCTTCCTGCAGGAAAAACTGTCTTTCCTCAGGACTCTGTATATCACAGTTTGAAATATTCATGTCCACTTTGTCTTTGCATGTTTTGGCCATGTTACTTAGAAATCCTTCAAATCTCCCTTTCAGCTGCTTTAGTCTTGTTTTTGCTACTGTTTAGCAAAATTCATTTTTACCAAGAGCTACTATCCTCTCTAGTCTAAGGAAGAAACACTGTTCCACTCTCCTGTGCTTTATTTCAAGTCCTCATGGAAAACTTCCCAGAGGAAGTACAGATACTGGGACAGGAAATCTAAACACTCAATACTTGCATGAATTCATCCATCTCCAGTCCATTAAACCATCGATTGAAAACCAAAGACACTTTCATTTCCAACATTTACTCCTCTATAAACTCCTAAAATCCCGTAATTCTTAAGAACTTTCTTCAGTAGTTTCTCATCCTTCTTTACCGCTTTTTATTCAATTCCTTCAGTTAAATTTACCTATTTTCAACTAATCTCCCATATCCTTCTCTCTCCCAGTAATCTTACCTGTTTTGGCCATTTGAACTACTACCATTATGCAACCCTGTCACTTTTAGCATTGCCTCCTTGGTCATCATAACGTAATTCAAATATTGTGCCTCTCAAGCTAACTCACAAACACAGAAGTTCCTCCAAGTTTAGCACTCTCTTCTCATTCTCTTTGTACTCCCTCAAGGCTTTGCCATTTAATCTTGCTTATCTCTCTTCCCAAAGTCTACTGTCTCTACACCAAAATGGGTGTCACTAGGACTTACATACTGAGAAAAGGTAATTCCTCACTCTTTGACAAGCAGTACAGACCGTACAGGGAATGTAGGAAGAAAATAAAAGTGAGATTTTTGGACTAAGAACCGAACTTTCAATGAAAAAGCATGTACACATTAAGACAGATTTAACTGTAATTCATCAAGTGCCAAAATGAGATAAAGAGCATTTATCTTACAATGAGGGAAAAATCTGAGCTCAGTGCGAGACCTCAAATTATGCAACAGCTTAATATTTTTAAATATGGTTTTATCAACAGAGTTCCCTTGTGGGACTGCACCCTGCAAACTTACTACTTATAAAATAGCACATAAGAACCACCACAGTGGGCCATGCTGGAGATTTAGCCCAAATGGAAGAGCTCAGCTTGCTTTGACTAAAGATCCAGTCTGACCCACTACCCTGTGTCCAGGAGCAGCCAAGAGCAGATGTCTGAAGGAACCACAAGAACTGGAGCAGTCATACAGATATATTCTCTACCACTCTCCCAAAAACACTTACCATACAGCTTTCTACAATTTTCAGCTCAGTAACCTTCTTATTTAGAGGTAGTACCTTTGTCGCCTCCTTTTGCTTTTCCTCCCCCTTTTTTCCTGCCTCAGTTTCCAACTTAGTTCAGAAGTTCTTTTCCCCATGCAGCACACAAGGCATTCCATGAAACTGCCCCCTTACTGTTTCACCTGAACTCTCTTCTAATACAAAAATAAGTGACATTGACTATTCATTTCCCATCCACACACCTCACAGCTCTTATGAGTTTATAGACCTCTAGCATTACTATCTGGCCATTATTTCTTTTCCTGCCTGGAAATGCTCATTTAGCTGGTTGTTCTTGCATGGATGCTGCTCCATGGATGCCTTCTGCTCCTTGCTGATTTTCTTCATTCTGGTTGTCCTACTCTGAACCTTTTCAGTTCTACTCCACTTGTTCTAAGATAAGGACACCAGGAGAGTACACCATATTTAAGGCACAAACACACCACAGATTTTGAGTGGCCTAATGATATTTTGCTCTTTCCCCTTTCAGAGCATCTCCTGATACAAATTTGCTTTTTGACTGCTACTAAAAGTATAGAGGTGCTTATTTTTATTAAATTACTGCTTCTAGTCCCAAAATCGCAGGTGAGCTGAAAATATTTTAGCGTTATTTACTCTGAATTTCATCCACTACTTTAAAGGCCGCTTAGTTTTATAAGGTTGTTTTGCAACTTTTCAGTCTGCCACTTTTCCTTTACCTTCTTTCTGCCCTGAAAAAATAACTCAGTTTCAGAATCTGACCTTGTCACCATACTTCTTTTTCAAGTCACTTATGAATATGAAGGTACCCCTGGCACCTCGCTATGGAAATCCACTGGGGATTTCCAACACATTTTTCTCCTCCTTTCTGTCTTTTTCTTACCATTTAACCAATTATTTAAGCAGTAGGCAGTCCTCCCCCTTAACCTGTGCCTGTTTAGTTCCTTTAAAAGTTTTCTGAGAGAACTTTGAAAACAAAATGAGCCTTTAAAAATTTAAACAGAACAATACATCATAAGATTTCTTTCATCTGCATGCTGGTTACCTCCTTCAAATGACCACAGCAGTTTAGCAAAGTCTGACTTTGAATCATAAAAATGCTGGCTGGAAGACATCTCTGTGAGTCATCCAGTCTGACCAACCACTAAAGGCCACAGTAGATCAAGTTACTTGTAGCACAGTTCAACTAAGACTCAAAAGCCTCCGACAGGAAAGATGGACTCTCCCCACCACCACCATCCCTCCCAGTGAAAAAGATTTTCCCACATTACACAATCAGAACATTTCACTCTGAAATCTATATGTTAACTCACTGTTACATAGTTTGCCACTAAGAACATTGTCTCAGTCTTCTTTGTAAGCAACCTTCAACTAGTAGAAGGCTAATATTAGCCTGTTTCTAAATCTCCTCTTCAGCAGGCTGCCCTTCACAGAAATCAATTCTTTCTCAGTATCTCCATGGTATTTATCCAATGTCTTTCTAAAAGAGTTGCTAATCAAATTTTTCCTTATTCTACTCAATTTAAACAAGAGGCCTGCTGATTTCTAGGCTCCTGATTCCACATGAATGCTCTCTAAAACGTGGCATCAAATTAGACATCTTCAAGTTCTCCATTGCTGATATGCTTTCAGTCATGATGCTGTACACCACAGTCTGCGGCTGGTCTATTTCACTTCTCTGTTCCTTAAAAAACTTGGGTAAGCTACATCTGGACCTGTTAAATTGGGAACATGCAATTTGTTCCACAGTCTCTCCTACAACTGCTTCCAGCTGAGAAAGGCAATCTCATAAGCCTCCCATAAGAAGCGTTTCAAAACAGGAACCACCCCACACTTTCCAGTGCTGAGCACATACACACAAGAATTATTTAGTTTTCTGCCATGGCTTTATCTCAGATCATACATTTCATAATGTCATTATATGTAGACCCCACAGACTCTTCAACTGTCTTCCTGGTCCTGGTGTGGTTGAAAAAAAACATTTATTAATTTTCTGTTTGGTGTAATAGGGGAATTTTTTGGTCCCATTTCCTTCTTTGAATCCAGCAACAGCTTTTTTTAAGATGCCCTCTGCTTTTAATAGTCTCCTCTGCCTTGTCATTTAGCTACACAGGCTTCCTTTTCCTAAGACTTTTTTAGACTTATGGTAAGGATGTGTGTGGAGCCTCCAAAGCAGCATCCTGAAATAGCGTCTCTGCCACCTACAAACATGTTACTCTTAGAGTTGCCCTTTCAGTTTTTCTTTAAACAAAAAGGGAAGCTATGTAAAAATGGGGATGTTTGAAGCTGAGCATAATTTAAGTGAGAGAAGAAAGGAGAGTTGCAGGTTGTTTTCCTTACTTTCCTTCTGTTTCCATTTCCTTCACTTTGGGAGAAGCAAAAGGCAGAGTATCTGTAATGGTCTACAAACCCATCTCAGAAGTCTTTTTCCAGACTTAGAATTTCTCCATGACATTACCATCTACCCATTGAACAAAATACAGTCTGTTACCTACCTTTTAGTCACCATCCCTCTGTAATCATCTACTGCCTCTGTTCAGCGTTTGTGAAGAGCATAGCTCAGTGGGGTCCTGGGTCTACCTTGTGGGCTCCTAGGAGATAAGGAAACATAAAAGAGAAATAATAGGTTTTGAAGAGACAGCTCATGAGCAATTCTCAGGCATTTATAGCAGTCATAAATTAGAAATGTAAGGCACTGAACTACACAGTGTGAACAAGAACCAAACAGAAAGAGGATGAAAAAAAAAAATAATGGGCAGCTTGGGAGAAGAGTCAAGAAAGAGGAATACTTGCAGCAGAATTACAAAAATCCATGGGAAATATTAATTTCAGAGAAAGCCTCACTGTAAAAATCTCCCTTCATGCCCTAACCACAACTAAAATTAAGCATGCCTAAAATGTGGACAGAAATCTGGCCCCCAGTAAAATCCAGGAAAAAATTTCAGGTGGGCAAAAACTTCAGTATTCTTTCATCTCCATAAAACTGAAAGTTCAAGAGAAAAAAAACTCCATTACTGTCTAATATCTCAAAACAATAAAAAAGACATTTTCAAGAAAAAGAGGTTCATCATTAAGAGCACTTCATGGTTTAACCCATTTTGTAGGAACAACAAAGACAATATGAGCATTAAAAAATCATCCTGCTTTTTTCCTTATTGCAACAAAAAGGTACTGCTAATCAATCAAGTGGTATCTCCACTTGAAGCAGCAAGATAGGAATCACATAGCAGTTTCCTGTTCTCAACATGTCAGCAAAAATGTACTTCAGAAGTAAAAAACAATAACAGTCTACCCAATTTAAGCATTAATTTCTTTGATTGAGAATGTCTACGGCACAGAACAAATACAGTAGCAATCAACAGTTCACCCTTGAACCTAATCAGACACATGAAGTAAAAAGGAGTCATTGTTCTACTCTGTTTACTCACTTATATAAAGTGACTGTACTGGATGACTGGAAGTGCTTGCAATTTTTATCCTGTGCTTTCCTGACCTATGAAAGTGTCAGGAAATCTGCCAAATACATAAGCAGTACTGCATAAAAACGTTTTATAGGAAGGAAACATCATATGAGCAAGAACTCTCCAGATTAGACAACGAAGATCCAGATTTACATTCACCACGTAAAAATTTCTCACAACCCCCCTGCTCCCTATCACCAAGTACTGCACATTTTTATTATTTATATTTTTTCTTCTAAATTAAGAATTTATATCATGTGCACACATATACACACCCCTCCACAAAATTCAGCACCATCAAACTCTGCTGTAAAAATTGCCAAGAGAAGATTTAGATGGTGTTCTCCAAGGCATATGGATCAACTGAAGCTAAAGGGTGGAAGGTCACTGAATTTCATAGTCCAAGGCCATAGGTGAAGCTTGTATTCTTGAGAAGACATTGCATCACCTTTCCTTCGCCTCCCACTTTTCAGAAAGGCAAGGACAAAATTAAACCTTGGAAGGGGACCAAGTTCTGCTTTTTATATTACTATGTACCAGAGAATACTCAAACATCTCAACGCAGCTACCCACCACCCGTGCACACTGATGACAAAGTACTCTGAGAGATTCAGTCTGTCAAGTAATTAATTATAACTATTACCATGCAGTAAGTTCTACAGACAACTACAAGCAACTCATCTCCAAGATGCCGTGCACTAGTGATTTATGTACGCGCTCACTACACCAGAATGAGCGGCTGAATTATTGTGCTTTGAAACATTGCAAAGAAGGCTGTGTGCCTCCATTTTTCTAAACAAACCTGACATTACTAGTGCTTTTTATTCATACTTCAACCCCCTCACTGTCCTTTCACCACTCGTTTCACAATTTGTATTTTTACATAAACACATCAGATTTTATTTTAGCAAAATAAAAGCTTTAGAAAATTTATTTTCATAGTAATCTTCAGAATTACGTAGACAAAACTGGAAAGCAGAACTTGAATCCACCTTACCAATTTAAGGAAAACATGCACAGAGAAACAAAGTTGTAAGGCTTGGATTTCTACAGATTCAAATCTTGCTTCCCTTATAGCTCTTAATAAGGTAACCCTATGACTGTGGCTGCACTCTCAGCAGGCACAATACAGTATATGCTGTGGGTAGGATAACACCAGAAATTAGCTTGAGTATTTATTTAGTTAAGCTAAAGTTAGACTAACTCAACCTACACAGCCCACATCAAATCAATCTTATAGAAATTTTAAATTAAGCCACCAAAGTCAGAAGACTTTCTGCAAAAAAATCACTTCAATTTTATTTTTTTATTTTATTTGGGGCTATGTAACCACGCTTTAGTTTTCTTTCCCTTTACTTTAGCATCATTTCCAACAGGAAAAAGGCTACAGTGGCTGTGCTCCCTTGTGACCATCTCCTAAACTTTCCTTTCAAAATAACTTCTGAAACTGATGAACAGTATCAATCTAACACAAAAACTTTAATGAAAATGGCCTGGCAAAACAAGAAGCCAGACTCACTTTCCACATTTCTGTTTCTTCCTTTTCTGAGTAACAAACACAGGCACACAACAAGACTGCCATTCAGCCCCAGTACATCTTACTTGCCCAGATGCGCATCAATTGAAAAGAACAGGAGGGGGAAAAAAAACCTTCTGCAAATGGATACAAATATGGGCAGGCTTATACAAGTGGAGGTTTTCCAGAAATCTTCACCAGACTTGATAATTTTAAACACATTGGATCACTGCTTCCCACTGCTATAAGAATATGGCACTAAAGTCACTAGTACAGCCAAGAGGTGTGATTAAATCTGGTGGGGTGTGGAAGACGGTGCACATGCAGTTAACAGCCTTCGCTGTCATATGGATACAGGCACCACTCTCACATCTGCCTGGTGTATTTGGAGATGCTGGCTACACACTGAGTTGAACAAAGGAATAATCGCAGCATGTCTAGACACCATGGCTCGTCTGCATGCTGAGACTTCCCGCGTCTGCCGTAGCGGCACGGCAGTGCTCGGGCAGCGTGCCACAGCAGGCACCTCACCTCTCCCACTCAGCTGGGAGCTTGCATGGGCACCTAAGATTTTTGTACAATACCTGGTGGCAACCATTGCTCACCTTGCAATGCAAAAAAGGACGCTGAGATGGAGAACATGCCTGTTCCACACCAACTCCACCACAACCTTGATTTTTGCTCCACAAAGATCACAAGCTGCTCTGCAGGTCTTCGGCTGATGTTCATGTGGCTACAGTAAAAGCGTCAGCAGAACCAGGCCGACGGGGTTTTCCCTCACTTCAGTGCTCTCACCACCAACTCACGAGAGAACTGAACACATATGAGTAAATATTTTATTCACACTACCCAGAACACAAAAGGCAAAGGCAGAGATTGGGAGAATGAAGAACCACCCGTATAGAGAAAGATCAGGTTTGAGAACATCTAAAGAAGCTGAAGCTGCAGGAGTCCATGGATCCTGAGGGAACTGGCAGATCAAGTGGCTAAGCCACTCTCCATCATATTTGAGAAGTCATGGCAGTCTGATGAAGTTCCTATTGACTGAAAAGGGGAAACATAACCCCCATTTTTTAAAAAGGAAAAAAAGAAAGACCTGGGGATCTACAGACCAGTCAGTCTCACCACGTGCCCAGCAAGATCATGGAGTAGATCCTCCTGGAAGCTACACTCAGACACATGGAAAATAATGAGGTGACTGGTGACTGCTAACATGGCTTCACTAAGGGCAAATCATGCCTAATAAATTTGGTGGCATTCTACAATGGGGTTGTCAGCACTGGTGCATAAGGGAAGAGCAATGGACACCATCTACCTGAACTTGTGCAAAGGATTTGAAACTGTCCCACACAATATCCTTGCCTCAGAACTGGAGAGACTTGGATTTGATTAATGGACCACTCAATAGATAAGGAGTTGGTTGGACAGTCACACTCAAAGAGTTTGCATCAACAACTCAATGTCCAAGTGGAGATCAGGGATGTGAGGCATTACTGAGGGGTCAGTACTGGGACCAGCACTCACATCTTAGTCAAAGACACAGACAGTAGGATTGAGTCTACCCTCAGCAAGTTAGCCAACACCAAGTTGTGTGCTTGGCATGTTCGACTGAACTTCACAGGCTTAAGATTCAGGCCTCTGTGAATGGCACGAATAAAACAAGGCCAAATAAAAGGTCCTGCACTTGTGTTGACATAATCCCAAGTACAATTGCAGACTGGGCAGAGAACTGATTGAGAGCAGCCCTGAGGAAAAGGACTTAGGGGTGTTGGTTGATAAGAAGCTCAGCATGACCTGGCAGTACAGATCACATCCTGGGCTGCATCAAAAAACAGAGTAACAAGCAGATTAAGAGGTGATTCTGTGCCTCTACTCCACTCTTGTGAAATTCCACCTAGAGTACTGCATCCAGCTATGGGGTTCACAGTACAGGAAGGACATGGAGCCGTTGGAGTGAGTCCATTGGAGGGCCATGAAAGGTGACCAGAGGGCTGGAGCAACTCTCCTGTGAAGACAGGTTGAGAGAGTTGGGGTTGTTCAGCTTGGAGAAGAGTAGGCTCAGGGGCAACCTTAGAGCAGCCTTCCAATACTTGAAGGGGCCTACAGGAAAGCTAGAGAGGGACTGTGTACAAGTGAATGGAGTTACAGGGCAAGGGGTGATGGTCTTAATCTGAAGGAGGGCAGATTTATATTAGATATAAGGAAGAAATTCTTCACTGTGAGGGTGGTAAGGCACTGGAAGAAGATATCCAGAGAAGTTGTGGTTGCCCTCTCCCTGGCAGTGTTCAAGGCCAGGCTGGATTGGTCTTTGGGCAACCTCGTCTAGTGGATGGTGTCCCTGCCCATAGCAGAGGGGTTGGAACTAGATGATCTTTAAGGTCCCTTCCAACCCAAATCATTCTACAGTTCTATGATACTGCTTCAAATACTAGTGAAACAAAGTGTTTGCTTTTTTCTATCTAGCAGCAGGAGAGAAAATCATGTCATAACTGAAAGCATACCAAAATTGAGAGGGAGGGAGAAATAATAATACAAATATCTTTCCTCCAAAACACGCATGCATCATGCAAATTTATTCCACTTTCAGGATGAATCAAGGATGAACGTTTAGAACAGCTGCTACATAAAACTTTGTGCCGCTCCTACATAAAGTAGCATTTCTCCTTGTAATGTATGCTAGCTAATATTACCGCTTATCTCTCTCTTTTCATGCTGAAGAGGTCTTCACATAAGGAAGGAGATCTCATTAAATCCAGCTTATTTGCTGGACTGAAGAATGGATGCAGAAAGATGGCAATTATTAAGCTAAATCTAGGCATAAGAACATGAAAGAAATAGGAATGCCCTTCTTACAAAGTTGCATTTTGGCATATGCCTTCCAAAACAAATATAGGAATTCTTAGGAAAAAGAATAATTAATAACATCCATAAGCATGTCCCAGCCAGCATTGTTTGAGACCACAGAACCAGTCCACACAAATGCACCCCAAAAAGGCAGACACATGTTGCAGAGCAAAAGGTCAACATAAAGATATGGGTAAGGATAATTCCTGGATAAGGATTTGGTTGGATGGTCGCACCCAGAGAGTAGTCGCCAATGGCCTTGCTGAGCAGAAGCCCCAAGTCATGAGGAACTGTGGAGATCCACACCCATGTACACACACTCCCACGCACAAATCACCTAAGCGATAGGTCTGACTTACTCAGAGTTTGTTGGTCTTAGTTCATAGACATGGTAAATCCAACATAATCAGAACACAAGACTCAGTCTGTATGAAGATCATCTTCAAAGAAAAGAAGAAAAGGAAGAGTCCCATAAAGCAGACTCATTGCAATTGCTGTAACACATACCAGTGCTCAGCAATATGAGCCCTGGTCCTAATCTGCATATTGTTTGCTGTACTGCTGGTCATGGTACCTGTTCTGGGCTCGGCTAGGATAGGGTTAATTTTAACCAGAAGTTGGGATGGGACAGAGGTGACAAACTAACCAAAGCGGATATTCGATACCATACGATGTGGCACTCAGTATAAAGAGGGGCTGGTGGAGAGGAGTGGGACAGTTCCAGGATGGTCTGGTTTCATGATGCATGAGAGCAGTGTCTGACTTGTACAGTTTTTGTTGAGAAACTACATTGTGTATCACCATTTTTGTGCATTTTGTTATAAGTACCACTGTTGTTTCCCTCTCCCCATGCTGTCCCAGGAAACTGTCATCCCAACCCATGAGGTCTGCCCAGTCTTCTCCCTGTCCCACTGAGGGAGAGGTAAGCAAGCGGTTGTGTGGTGCTCAGCAGCCAGCCGGGACTGAACCACAACAGTACCTGGTTTCCAGTTTGTCTGAAAGGGAAAGTCCTGACAAAGAAAATTAAATCCATGAATTATCCACAGCTTTAACTCCATTTACAGTATCCCTTTACTCTTCACTAGGCCAAAATAAAAATCAAGGTAGAGACTGGAGCGCGAGGATGGGAAATGTATTGCTGACAGGAAAGTGTACATCAGAATGCGTGAAGTCAGCAGTCAGACAGATTTCTCTGGTTGAAAATTATAAAACTGAATGACATAACATTTACGTTGCTTTGCAGGGATTTGCCTAATAATAGCTCTTTAAAAGCCACTGAACTTGTCCTACTTACTTGCTTTAGCTCCACCTAGGTCAAAGTGACAAAACATGATAGTGTAAACTTAACCTTTTAACTAACCACCACAGATTTATAGTCCAAAACCAGCACTTAGTCCTTGCCAAAAACCACCATGATTCCCAAAATAGTAATTTTTAAAAGTAGAATGCATTATTAAGACTGCTGACAGAACAGCGTTACCCAGTTTGAAATGGTAGAGATGGAGGAAAACAGTAATAAAAGAGAAATTATTGTGGTCTTGCTCCCACTGAAGTCATGTTTTTTTATGAAGACTTCAAAGAGTGGGGAAAACATGGCCTTTACCCAACTTTCTGCAAATTACACAACAGAGTATTTTTACTTAAAATAAATCAGTTCTGATACAACTCTGATCATGAATCTGAGAGCAAAACTTCTGAAAATATTTATTCTTGAGTATGACAACATTTATCCTTGTGCTTTTCTGGTCTTTGACCAAAGTCTCTAGCACATTCCAAGTGCTCTGTTGTCACTGGTATTTGCTGTCTACACGACTCCAAATTCTTACCTGGTTTACTGAACATGAAGTTCGTTGGACTGATAACCCAGACCATCTTTTCTAGTTCTAGCGACAAGAATAACACCTTTCAGCACCTTTCAGCCAAGTTGCCTTAGTACTGACAACAAAAGAGGCTGAGACTTTCATGAACAGAGAACAGAGAAAACAACTTCATTGGGAAAGTTAGTGAAAATCATTATTAAACACTGCAGCATAATGTACACGAGATTTAATTCTCTGTGTGTGTGTATGTTTACAAGACTTCAACAAATATCCATGTTTCCAGCATTTTTGTGTGTCCTCAAGATAAAAGTCAATAGATCTGATGTGGGGTTTTGGGGTTGGGTTTGAGGGTTTTTTGGCAATTTAAATATTTCAGGAAGGGTACCGTGCAACAATCCTTTTGAGAAATCTCCTTTCTTCCCCAAAATTCAACAACATACTGCTTCTACCTCTTCTACAATTTTCAGCTGTAAGAAAAATAGTCTCAACATCACAGCACCCACCCTGGTAAGAGCCAGGTAACTGCCCATGGAATAAAACATTATTCTTACACTGGAATTCTGCCAATTAACTTCATATCTGATCTGACTCATGAAGTTTTGCACTCAAAACTGATGTTAGCATGTAAATCTTAAATCTCATTGATCACCACGTAAGTTCTTCAATATCTGTGCCAACTTAGGAAAAACAAGCAAAACAGAGTATCATGCAATCTATGCATTTAGCATCCATGAAACCAGTTTCCCCCTTTCTTGCATTAACCAGTAGATGGTTACTTTATTTTCCAAAGAAGGCAAGTAAGTTAAGAAAGGTAAAACCAAAGTTATGGGTATCATAGAAGAGAAATCCTCAGCAAAAGCATTTTAGATATATAACCATAAAATAATATATTATATTTTATCTGAAGTTTTGCAAGACTGCAAACATTTTCAATCTAGTTTTTAAAAATCCCAGTGCAGCTGAGATGACGGACAACTTTTAAAGAAAAATAGTCCACAACCCTCAGGCAAACCCTGGGTTTTATTTACTATTGTGAATCTATCCTGTACTGCAGGATACCAGCTGGTATATTTTCTGTAGCATACTTAATTCAGAGACATCTGCTTGGTAGCAGACCAAGCTTGGATGAAGCTTCGGGTTATGAGACCTGGATTATATTTCTGGCTCAGCAACTGATTTGTGGTGCAGCCTTGAGAACCTTGCTCTGTCCCCATTTCACCATTATAAAATGTGAAGATCTCTTTTAACATATCCCAGTTTCTTTAAATAAAATGAAGTTTTCATATATCTCAGTGAACTGCACAGTGAAAACTGCAGTTCCAATTAAGAGTGAGCTCCTGAGTATAGTGACAATTTCAGGAAAGCTTTATGGTTGTGTTCTCTCAGTCAGAGAGCCCAGCTGCCTTCTGGAGAAACAGGACCGAACAGATTCTTATAGGTATTGCAGATGCCAAATAATAATGAAAGGACTAATCCTGAATATTGCAGCTGCTGATAATGCTCGTTGCCTAACAATGCAGAAAAAGTATTACACTCACTATTGCCTACAGCGTGCACTGCTACAGACTGAAAAAAAAAAGAAGTTATGTGTATTCTGGGAGAATCCAAGATGATAGTCTGAAGAGGAAAATAACTCAGTGCATATAGCTTGAGGTTATGAGGAAAGCATCTCCTAATATGCAGCAGGCTCCCATAATTGTGCAGCTGAAGCAATAATACCCCAACAAACTGCCATTACAATGTACAGTGTTTAACAACTGTGCCAGTTTTCACGCATGTTGGTTTATTCCACAAGCTGGCTTATCCACTTTGTTAGTCTGAATGCTCCAAAATGATTTAACAAAATCATATCCACTACATTTTAAAGACAGGAGACCATAATAAGCTTGCCCAGGACTTAATAATTTTACTTGTAAGGTACACAGAAAAAAAATATCTGTAGTCTGCTTTTCCAAACGGGGGAGAAGAGTTCTTAACACTGGGACAGGAGTGGTGTTTGGTCCAAAAGATCAACTACTTTCAGACAATTTAGATTCCTAGCCTGAATGTATTGGAATCATTTACAATCTAAGAATAAGAGAGAGAGAGAGAGAATTAACAAGACTTTCTTAATCTACAGTGCTTTCATATTTTTTCCTTTTTTTGGCTTAGATTGTTCTCCTTCAGTGATGGATGCATTCCCTTCTTCCATCTCAGCATGCATGAGAGAAAGACAAAACCTAACATATCCATCACCACAGCCAGAACACACAGCACAGTCCATCTGGTACTGTAAATCTCAAACTGATAGATAGATGCTCCCCCCATTTCCCCCAGCAAGTTTCTTATCTCTTCTACTTTCTCTTCAGCACAAAGTCAAATGCTGTAAGGGGTTGTGTGGGTTTTTTTTTTCCTAGGTGGCTGTAGACATAGTAAGAATATGGTAGTTGTGATCTGGACAGATTCCAAGACTTGTCTGTAATAGTCTTACCCCGGGCCAAATGTTTTCCCCATCAGCAGTGAAAGCATTCAACACTTTGGCATTCTTATAGTAGCCTACCCTCCCTTTGCCACCCAAGCACGCACACTCCCATCTCCTTGGCTGCTTGAAGTGCTGAAGCAATCACGAATGCCTCAGGCAAAGCAAAGATACTGAAGTAAACACCTTTCCTGGGCATCATCCCAGGGCAGGCACACATAATTTCCAAGCTCCTCCTCACCAGGTTGTTTTTTTCTTACATTCGCTACTAACCAACAGCTTTAAGGAAGGAGAAGAGTTTAACATACAAGTAGGAACCCTGTCAAGAATTTCATTACAATGACTAGTTTATCACAAGCTGTTATTAAAAGAAAACGTCTACTATCCCCTGCTGTGCACTCAGCTTAAATGACAAAGCAGATAGCAGAATTACTTGATATTGTGCCCACAGTTAACTTCCTCTCATGGCCCTCCTTGCCCTTCCCCAGTATCTCCAACCTTCACAGAATCTCTACTTTCTTTCAAGTAGTGTAATGCAATCACTTTTTTTTTTTTTTCTAAAGGCTAAACCACTACATACAGCATGATACATCGCTCGGCATTCACCACACTGATGCCCTACATGTTCACCTCAGGCAGCAGAAAAAGAACACCTGGATCTTGTTTTGCTCCTGCATTTCAAGTCTGCTGAGATACTCAGTTCATGTAAAAACATAAAAGAGAGCAAGCAGTTTTGGTAGCTGGCACTGGGGATGATCTGGAGTTTTCAAACTCAAGCAGTTGGGAGAACTTACGTAGAAAAGTATGGAAAGGCATTAAGCATGTTATCCTGAGAGGCGGTTATTAAAATGCAATGTTAACTGCAGTATCTGGTATTGGCTCTCATTGTCTTTGACAATTTACCAAGCAACACTAACAATTTAGATGTTAATTCGCAACTTAATAGTATGAATTAGAAATACATACAGCACTAACTGCAGCAAACTCCCCAATAAACAGGAAACTCCTATTAGAAATGCCTTTAGGAATATTCAACAACCTGAATTATGAAACAGAAGATTTTGCTTACTAGGACTAAATGGGAGGATGCATGTCCTGTCTGCAAGCACTTGTACGATTCCGCTGTTTCTGATCACTTGCAATTATGCAAGAAGAAAAAGGCATTTGATTTAGAACATCTGCATCACAGCAAGTCCCTAAAATTTTCCTAGAACAAGTGCAGGAAATAAATAGCACAAAAAAGGAGAAGAAAGAACTGACACACCCAGACTTGATATGGAAATCCTAATGTTAGGACTGGTACTCCTTTCAGAAATCCAAACAATACTGCTGGAAAAGCTGCCACGTTCCGAAGTTCTCATCTTGCTTCAAAGGTAGGATAACTTGAGACAATGCAACAAAGCAAAGAGAAACATGCACCCCAGATAAATCTGAGAGATAATCATGCTTTGTCTAAGATAAGGTTCAAACTCTACCACTGACTAAATATATGCACTCGGTGCCCATGCTGCATTTGCCAGTACTTTTACCCACCCCACACCTTAACTTGCTCTCTACTTTTCTACCCCAAGGTCTGAATTTAAAAAAAAAAACAAACTTGGCTCTCACATTGCATTATGCTGGAAGCAGTATTAATGCATAGAGATTATAAATGAAAATTAGACCACACAGAAAGGTATACTAAATTACCCCAGTTAAAAACAATTCCCAGTTAAAAACAATGTTAAAATGGGATTTAAACAAAATAAAGTAATAGGGAAAAAAACAACCCCTATAATTTTGAAAATATTTATACTATTTTACAATCATTGTCACAGATGAGATTAAACTGAACAAAAAACGTGAACGCACATTTAAACTTCCAGATCACTTCAAATTTCTCCTTTACATATGCTGTGCATTAATTGTGTATAAAAATATTGCCTGTAGCCCCAGATCAGATGCAGCTGCATTTTAATAACATTTTGGGTTGATATGTTTCATGCTTCGATTCTTTTACAAAAAAGACTTCATGGCAAGCCCACTATTTTCATACAGATGAGGAGTATCTTACACATGATTCACTTTTGGGGGTTTTGTCAGGTATCTGAAGGTTGGGCGGTTTTATAATTAGACAACAAGCTACAAGGATATATTTCACAGCTTCCTTACAGCCTTGTCCTAAGAAAGCATTCTAACTCTTTAACCCAGGAATCTGATCAGCTACAATGACTGGATTACATGTTAACAGGTTAAGAAAAACATCTAATTCCTCTTCCCACAACACAGGACTACTTCTGTCCCTTTCCATGCTTGGCACCTCCACCTCCTTGGGGTTTGGAGCTGTGTGTTGCTTCTTCTGCCACCATGACACAATGCAGTCAGTGCACAGTCCTGAAGAGTACATCACATTGCACATCCAGCAGGTCCCACTGTTACCTTGAGCAAGTAAGTTTTATGTGTAGCAATATCAATGATTTTCAAGAGAGCCTTTTAGCGTGCCTTGTTAGTCTAAACAACATACTAACAATTATTACAGAAGACAGCTAACCCTTAAGAACCCATTGTACATAATGATAAGGAAGAACAACAAAGCATTTAATCAACTCAAGGTCCTTCTGTACGTCAAGATGTGTCTTTCACTGTCTGATAGGGAAGACTTATAATTGTTCAAAGAAACCTCCCTATCCTCTTTAAGAATTTGGCAAGCTATAATAAAGACTTTACTGTCCTTTGATGACTCAATACCTTAAAAGGATAATGTGAGGCAGGGTACCTCTTCCCAAATGACCAGCACTTGCAGAGAAGTGTTTTGCCAATGCAGCAGATTTTGATATGCAGGTGCAAAAGGTTATTTGGTTAAGTTACGAACATGCAAACATAGGTGGAGACTGTGATTTTTTGTATATAAATGTATGCTGGAAATCCCCCAACGGTGTGCTGGATTTGTGGATTTCGACCTAGCAATCAGTGCTGAATAGAGCACAATCTCCTCCCTAAACTGGGTGATACCATGGGTTCTCACTCTTGTTAACTTCTGAGCAATGGTGTCAATTCTGACTAAACAGAATTCTAAGTCAAACTTCTCCTCCCTCTAAACAGCAGGAAGGAGGACTTAACCAAAAAGGAAAATCTACTTGTAAACATGCAACCTGGACTTACTGAAAGCCTTAGCGTACTAGCAGGGCACTCAACAATGTTTTCACCAGACACTGTGGAAGCCTCTTTGCTTTGCTCTGTCTCAAACAACTTAAAATGATTTAACTGTTTGAACTAGTCTCAGGACTAGACTATGCTGTTAATAGAAAAATGCTTTCTTCTCCAAAATCAATCTATCAAATTAATAAGTACATCAATGCTTGTGCTGGCTTTTTTGTCTGATGTCATCATCCCCCCCGCCTCCTTTAGTTTCTTATGCCCCACCCCTTTCTCAGCAGTGGCAAAGAAACCAAAACCAGTTGATACTGGCAGAACTGCTACTGCTGGTCAAAACAAAACCAAAAGATGACAAAGATGCCTTTTGATTTGTTTCTGACTGCACATTTCTATGCAAAGAGTTATCTTCAGCTGGTTCCTCTAGTGATATAATAGAGTCAAGATTCAAGTCACAATCTTAATTTTGTTTTATCTGGAGAATTTGGTCTCTGAGAGCAGCATTCAATTCAAAACATGCCAAATGTCCAACAATAGCTCCCAAACCTAAGGAGCCAGGACTGAAAGTCATATCTGGCCTGAAACCTCCCCAGGGAGCCCACAATTTGGTCTCTGAGAGACCAAATGCACACACATACAACAGTTATTAAAATTAGGCTACAAATATGTAAAAAAGTTCTCTTTATACAACACCTATGTCACAGTCCCCTTCTCATTCCCCCCAAAATCCTCTCAAGGACACGGCTCAGATTCAGCAACATGTGGAAGAAAATTTACCAACTTTCAGAAAATGAACTGTCATACAATTTTGTATATTACTACTGATAATTACTGGGGGGAAAAAAAAACAAACAAAAAAGGTTTCTCCATTCCCTTGTTGGAACATGCTCTTCCTAAGACGACCTCTGGACCTTGTACTTTGAGCTTGAAGTCTCAAAGTAGGTTGAGCGAAGAGACAATCAGGCAGTCAGTATGGTTTGGGACACAGAGTTGGGCAGTTTGGGAGGCAGAGGGCAAACAGAGCAGGGAAAGTAAGTATGAGCACATAATTTTGGCTTTATTATGCACATCTTGTTATGGCAGGTAGGTGGTATATCTCAGAGCAGTTAGAATGGAGTTTATAGGCATAAACACAAAGCAGAACCTAGACTCCTGTGGCTTAGTAATTCCTTATCCTATTATCCCTTAAATGGCAGTTCAGAAAAATACTAACAATGAAAAACAACAATAAACATGCTGCCTTCCTTTTTTTCCAGAGTATAAGGATCAGCTGTTTTTATATTCAGTAGTCAAGAAAACAGGTTTTTTTAATGTATATAGCATTAATGGGAAAATACTGAATAGACTTTAAATGCATTTAAGAAGCAGGCATTAAGGCAGAGGAGAGAAAAGGAGAAAATCCTGATTCCATAACTGAAGGAAACCAAAACTAATATTGAAATGGAAAGGATAAAGGAAATCATCAAGTGGGAAGTTAATAAGCTTAGCACCAAGTATCTTGTTTACCCCATCTGAAATGCTTAAAACTTCAACAAGAGACAGTGCTATTTGCTGTTTCCTGACAACATCCCAATTCATGCATCTCCTGAAACATCTGGAAGTTAGCAGAGTCATTACAAAGAACGGGTTACTTACTAATTTGAGTGGTAGGCCATGTGCATTCTGTTTTCTCTCTCTTTTATTTTTAATACAGTAGAATTTACTACAATTTCTAACAGAGGATATATCACCGGGACATCTGTTGATTTTTTCAGGTTCAGAGCTTTACTTACAGTTTGTAAATTTAAAAAAATAGCTTTCTCAATAAAAGCTAAAGTTAATAAGTGAAAGCTAAAGAAGAAAGTTAAAGTCATCACAGTATTTTCTCTGTAGCCTGTTGAGTGACACCTTTAGAAATGTCAAAGTCTTTTACCAGAGGTATGGCAAAATTAACAAGCTCATTTTCCAGTCATCTCATGTACAACAAGATGCAAAGTCAATAAAAGCAATTAGTGCTGCTCAACAGCACCTCTGTTCTGACTCCCCAAAGTGCATAGTGAAAATCTTGCAGGGAAACTTGAATAAAAAGCCCAAGTTAGTCATCACACAGAACATCACATAGAACTACTAACTGAGTATGTTATATACTGCACAGGAACACAGCCCCTTTCTTCAAGCATAGTCTCTCATTCTGCATTAACCTGTTTTCCATCAAACATTGTCAGAGCTTTAGTAGTGCTCTCTTACTTGCCTCTGTATGTCAGCCATTCAAAGAAAGAAAAAGATGGAACAAGTCAAAACAGCAATAGGTCTCCTGCCCCTTTTTCAGAACATACTCCACAGAAATTGCCTCAGAAGGAACACCAGCCTCATTTGCACCAGCATAACCGAGGGGAGTAGTTTTTTGTTTTCTTTCAATTTATTTTTACAGGCACACTACTTCCGATGTGTGGTCCACCTCCTTAGAGAAAAAAAAAATTGGTTAAGAATGCCAGAGCTGTCCCCTGGATGGCAAAGGAACAAGGAGCACTGGAGAGTAGCAACCGTGGTAAAAATTCCATTCCGGTCACTATAAGCATTCCCACTGGTCTCCACAAAACACCAAACAAACAAGACTGGAATTCATTCAACTCCAGCTTCGGCCTTTCAATACCTATAATTACTCCCGAAGGACTAATGAGGAAGCCAGTTGTCCATCTTGTAAGAAATAGTGACAGACAATCAGAAAACAAGACACTTGGTACTGTGCAGCAGATGAAGCTCGCCCTTAAAATACTGGGAGAGGTAATGAGGGAAGTGGATTTTTAATGACTCCAACATTTTCAATAATTTCATCCTCTGGTAGAACAACATTCATCTGCTCTGTCTTTCTTCTCAGACTGTCCTATTTTTAAACCATCTGTTTCACAAAATGGCTCTATTTGTATATTACAAAATGCAATAAGGCCCTTTGAAACAACTGGTATGTGAGACAAAGAATGGGAGAGAACTATCTGTTGCTTAAGAACAGCTCTGGATGGATTTTGACAACTTGCTCTGTTCAGACAAGTTATGTCATTTCAATTCCTTCCCGACCCATCAAAATGGGGTTCCAGACATAGACAGGACAGACTTATCTGAAGATAGGGGTAAACTCTTGTTTGCGAGGCAAAAATTACACTTTATCCTCAAGAAAACAAATCAGGATGCAAAATCCTTTCTATTTATTGAAATACTGTCTGTTCTTCCCTTTTCATTGCAGGAATGTTCTTCTTTGAAATGCACTGTAGGTATTTAACTTCTTGAACTTCAGATATATGATAAAAGTAGCAAATCAGCACCTCTTTAGTCTGACACATCATCATTCCAAATAAATCATCTCCCAAGCAGAATTACTCTAGTAAAAGCTCAATTCATGACCCACTCTTAAAAGGTTTTTCAGTGTTTTATTGCACTCCTTTAATGAAATAATTTTACAATGTAATTCTTCATTACTTATCTTGGATCAACTTACGCTCTCATTTCAGAGCAACAAAACCAAAGTTAAGTTGTTCCCTGGATTTCTCAAACATTTTTCTGAATGCCAAGGTTGGTCAAATTAAACTTCAAACATCATCATAACTTTCCTGATATTCTTTTTAAATATATCCTCTGCCACACTTTAGAAGGCAAAGAGTTTTCTCCAACAGATGTTCCAACCAAAAACTGATTTAAAATGCTAATACCTCATCCTGCAGATGACAAGCTTTGAGTTCCCTCCTGATTTTTCATTAAAAATCCCCATAACTTAGTCCTGAAAAACAGCTGTAGGAACTACTTCTGTGTCATGGATAATTAAGCTGAACCAAAAGAGGAAATACGTTTAAAGTAAAACAGAAACCTGTAACTCCATGGCTGTTAGCCCTTAAGCCCAGCCAGCATTTATTTTTACTAAACTGTCATTAACATCCTAAGAAGACTTGGTCACTTCCAGCTACAAAAGGAGACATTAAAGTTACTTCTATGGATGCTAGCGTCCCTTTTTGTAGAACTTTTTCCCCATTTTCTAGAACATCAATTTTAATACTAAGGAGTAGGTAAGCAATAGAACATCACCACTGATCCTAAATGTAAGAGACTACCATTTTATTTTATTATGTGTGCTTGGATAGGTAAATTGCACTGAAACAGAGAAAGAAATATGCAGGTATTATTCCTAAAATCCTCTCCATCTCCCTTGAAATTCGAATATTCCAACATACATGTGTCTCTACATAAAATACAGAGCAATGATAGCATCACTTATCATAATCATCCAACCCATTATATAAAATGTCTTAAAATATTTGATCATGAAACAGTAGGAAAAAACATCAGTCACTAGAAAACTGCAATAACATTTTCAGCCTTATGAGCATCATATACAACTAGTTCAGAACCCAAACCAACAAACACCTTAGTTTTAAGAATAAAATTTTGTTGTATATAATACATAAATATATATACATGTATATTATAAATATACGTTAAAATAACAGTAGTTATACCTTAGGAGTCCCCAGGCAAGGTTTTAGAGAACCTCAGTTTTCTAAAATGGAGGCATTCACACACTACATCATAATTTTGCCTTCTACCATAGATGGTTGTCTGCAACAGATGCTGCTTCATCCTGACCTTGGAAGCAATCAGGATACTGAAGTTCAGAATCTGAGAAGTATTTCAAGTCAAGGTGAGAATCACAGAATCACAGGAGTTGGAAGGGACCTCGAGAGATCATGGGGTCCAACCCCCCTGCCAAAGCAGGCTCCCTAGCTCATATTGCACAGATAAGCATCCAGATGGGTCCTGAATGTCTCCAGTGAAGGAGACTCCACCACCTCCCTGGGCAGCCTGTCCCAGGGCTCTGTCACCCTCACTGTGAAAAAGTTCTTCTGCATGTTGGTGCGGAACTTCCTGTGCTCCAGCTTGCAGCCATTGCCCCTTGTCCTGTCTCCACAGAAGTCACCCTGCAGGACAGTTACCTTTGCTAAAGCTTATGTTCCCAGACTGTGCAAACCAAAGTCCCTTCCTTGTGCAGAACTCAATACATAGATCCCACTATTAACACTGCCATTGACAAACAGCATATTTCAGAGAAAAGTGGGAAATATGAAAGCAGCCATGACTCAGAACAATCTGGAAACTGAAGAATGGAGGGACAACATAAAACAACAATAACCAAGAAAAGGGGCAATGTTCAAGGTGTTAGCCAGAACAGATACACTTTCAATTAATGGCAAGGAGCAGAGGTGAAAAAAGGAGTGCAGAAAGGGCTATAATCTGCACCAAGCACAAAACATCCTTCTTCAAAAACAAACTAAATTAAACCTGCAGAGAAGATAAAGTATTAGGAATCAGTACGGATTAACTACATCACCATCAGGATAGTTAAACTAATCCATCCTCTCTGTGCCAGTCACAAATTACAATTTACTGAGATCTGATTACAAAAAAGCAGCTGTTCCACCAAAATGGTGAAAAAACAGTGGTCTAGTGACAAGCACTGCTGCATGGTCTTTGTTTGATCCACATTATTTCCCCAGCCCATCAGACTGTAAGTGCAGAACAATGTGCCTTCCACAGCACAGGAAGTAAAAATCAGCAGTGACTGTTTTGTACTCTTTCACAGAAGGCCTGAGCACTAGTTGCACCTGCCTCACCTGTAGATAACATGATGGGACAGCTTCTTCACCTCTGCCATGCCTGAAATGCATTGCTTACCCGCAGCCTCTATTTACAATAAACCTTGCTGTGCTTTATGAACCTTCATTTTAAATCAGCTGCAGAAGCTGCTCTTCCAACATAAACACAAGCTTTCCAATTTGGATTTTGAAAAAGCTAAACTCTCCAGCAAAATGGGTGGAAATAGCAACTGCTTAGTAGTTCAAAACTCTCTCTAAGCACTGGTCACAGCTATCAATAAGTCCAGCACTTCACCAGGTGAAGGAGGAACAACAGAAAGCTACTTGAAGCAAAACAAAACTTCCTCTTCAAAAGCAAAACAGAAGGAAAAAAAAAACAACCATCAACAGCAAAATATATAGCAAGAATTACTAGAGCTCATATCCACCTACGTATATCATGAACAGTTGGAGACAGCTAGGACATCTAGAAATACTCAGATCACATGTCCAAACACTGACAGTGTCATCTTCCTCTGCAGACTCCCCACAAGCTGAGTGAACTGGGACACCAGAAGGTTAGAGGGAAGGAGCCTTGAGGCCAGAAACGATAAAAACAAAACCATGCTTATATCACAACATTTTTTTATTCTAAAGAAAACATAATTTTAAAGAAGTTTACTGTTTTCTTCATGCAAACTGTATCAACAGAACTTCATGCCTTCATAATTTTTTTTTATACAGCAATAGGAAAGGTTTTTAAAAGCCATGTGAAAATAGTGCCTAAAGAACACAAAAATCCCATAGTTGATTCCACACTGAAAAGATTGAAGTTTGCCCAAAGATGCATTGTAAAATTATTAGCATTTTGCCTCTTGGGAGAATTCCCTGAAAAATTAAACAATTTATTAGAGTTCTCTAGTTCCTAGAAGAGTAATTGTCTAAAAGCACTAAAATTCTTTATTTTTTACAAAATCTTTGCTAGGATTTGGCATTAAGTGATAAGTATGTTTCTCTTTCAGGACAACGTCCTTCCAGGACATTTAGGTCCTGGAGTGTGTCCAGAGGAGGTCAGCCAGGCTGGTGAAGGGAATGGGGAACAAGACTTAGGAGGAGCGGCTGAGGGAACTTGGGCTGTTTAGCCTGGAGAAGAGGAGGCTGAGGGGAGATCTTATCACCACCTACAATTACCTGAAAGGAGGCTGTAGAGAGATGGATGTTGACAGGAGATAGGACAAGGGGGAATGGCCTCAAGCTGCACCAGGGCAGGTTCAGATTAAACATTAGGAAAAATTTCTTCACTGAAAGGGTTGTCGGGCCTTGGAACAGGCTGCCCAGGGAGGCGGTTGAGTCACCGACCCTGGATGTATTTAAAAGGTGGGTAGATCAGGTGCTTAGGGATATGGTTTAGTAGAGGACAGGTATGGGTGGACTTGATGATCTCAAAGGTCTTTTCCAACATAGTGATTTCTGTGATTATCAGAATGCACTTCAGGTAACTTCTTACCTCAGAAGCACTTCTCTAAAGCATTCCCTCCCCTTCCATGTCCAGTACATTTCCATAACAGGTGAGAACAGAGCACAACATATGCTTCCCGCAAACAGGGCAGCTGCCAAAGACACTTCATATTTTAACATGATGGAGGCAGATTAAGGCCACAGACAGACATCGGGGTGAGGAACACTGCATGCAATCAATTCTCTCATGCTGAAATACACAAAGCAGCTGAAAATCAAAAGCTTTTATCTACTGTGTGAATAATGTTCCCACATACATTTTTTTAAAGCCTCATCCTTCAAAATTCCATGCTAAATGTGCCTGAGAGGTGAAATACAAAGGATGTGCAATTACTGCAACGCTAAACATGAAACACAGTTGGGGCCTGGTTCTTATCATTTCTTATCATACTCATGGCTGTAAACAAGCACTTTCCTAGTACATCTTTCTCACTAAGACACCATTTCCAGCCTCTTCATGAAGTGTTCACATGTGCTTAAAAAACAAAAAATATTTCAAGGCCTACATAGAATCAGACTGGTTTGGTTGGAATGGACTACAAAGATCATCTAGTTCCAATCCCCCTGCCATGGGCACAGACACCCTCCACTAGACCAGGCTGCCCAAAGCCCCATCCAACCTGGCCTTGAACACTGCCAGGGAGGGGGCAGACACAGTTTCTCTGGGCAGCCTGGGCCAGGCCCTTACCACCCTCACAGTGAATTATTTCTTCCCAGTATCAAATCTAAATCTACCCTCCTTCAGCTTAATGCCATTACCCTTTGTCCTGTGACTACAAGTGCTCGTAAACAGCCCCTCTCCAGCTTTCCTGTAGTCCCCCTTCAGGCACTGAAAGGTGTAAAGTCAGACACTGGCTGCTGTAAGGTCTCCCCAGAGCCTTCTCTTCTCAAGGCTGAACAACTCCAACTGTCTCAGCCTGTCCTCATAGGAGAGTTGCTCCAGCCCTCTGATCACCTTCCATGGCCCTCCTCTGGACTCACTCCAGCAGCTCCATGTCTTTCTTGTACTGGGGACCCCAGAGCTGGCTGCAGTACTCCAGGTGGGTTCTCACCAAAGCAGAGTAGAGGGGCAGAATCACATCATTCCACCTGCTGGTCATGCTGCTTTTGATGCAGCCCAGGATGTGGTTGGCTTTCTAGACTGTAAGCTCACACTGCCCGGTCATGTTGAGCTTCTCATTCACCAACACTCCCAAGTCCTTCTCCCCAGGGCTGCCCTCAATCCAGACATGGACTACTTTCTCTTCTTCACAAACCAAATACCAATTTTACCTCCACCCTCCACTTGCCACCAGACATTGCTTTAATTTGTGACCAGGCCTTTCTCCCACTCAATTCCTCTTAAGAGAAGCTGCATGTTAGCAACTGCAGATACCTTTACTGTTCTCTTATCCCTTCTGTTCTGGTTTCCATTAATTTGATGATGTCTTAAAAAAAAAAAAAATCTAGACTGTCCTCAGAAAATATTTTATTCTATAAAAATACAGTCCAATATCTCTATACCACTACAGAATTTTTTTTGGGGGGTGAGGCAGGGGCATTGCCAAAGCAGGAATAGAGGAGTGGATATTTCCTTCCTCTACACCTTTCTCCTTAAGAACCAAGTAAACAATGTGAAAGTCTTCCTAGCTCACCTCTTGTCTTCACTAGCATCCCTCTTAACTCTCTTTCTGTAATGCTTTTTCCTACATAAAACAATGTCTAGTCACTTTCTGTGTACCTACTCTAAACATACACATAAACCACTTTACATAGAGGACTACAAAAAAAACCAAAAAAACCAAAAACCCAAACCCACGAACATTTTAATATATTAAAAACAAAGGTTTGTCTCTGCCTTTAAGTGACTAAACGTATACACGTTACTTCTTTATCACACGAGCGTTTATGAGAATACAGCTCACAACATTCCCAGTTTCAATTTAATTTTTTGTTTTAAGTCAGGAACTTCAGAACCTGCCACATTTGAGCTTTTCAGCTAAGATGCAGCTGCACAAATTCCCTCTGCACCTTCTAAGACAGCCTTAGCATCTAGCATGAAAAGTCACAGATAGTTTGCTGCTGTAAATATACAAGAGGGAAAAACAAACGCCACAACATGACTGGCCCTCTGTACACTCACACAGCAGAGTTTTCAGTGCAATGGCTACTTTAGAGGTTACAAAGAAGATACTACTTGGTTATCTCTAGCTTGCATTTCCTATGCACTGCGCTCTACCCAGTTTCAATTTAAAAAAAGTATTCTGCTCATCATTAATGCAGCTGAAGTATTTTTCATGCTGAAGCTGTCACTGTGCCAGCTAAACTGCCCCTCTTTGCCTGTGTTATGAAACCCAGGAACAGGCATGTTTTTATAAGTCCTAGAGCCAAACTGAGTAATACCTTACAATTTCTAAAATTACAGAGAATACAAACTTGCTGAGTGCGTGTAATAAGAAAATTAAATTTATTTTTGCTTCCATTTTTAAAATATCTGTCTCATCAGAAGCAGTTGCACACCCACAGTATTTGATTTCATGAAAATAGACTGGCATCTATTAATTTCTAATGCAGAGTATGCCATAACAAACTCAAGGCAAGTACATTGTACTCTTCTTACATGCAGCAATTTTTAAAAATTATGCTGAAAACTGATAGTGGGGCCACTAAGAAGTAAAGGAAGAATCCAGAATTCCTTATCATCATGCAATCCGAAGGGTACCCACAGAAGTTTTCTCCCCCTCAAGTTTGGGGGGTTTTTTTAAATACAAGGCTTCACTATTTTTCCCTTATCATTTAACACAAAAATCTGAATATTTACTTACGGCTTATAAAATGCAGACCACTAACTTTCACGACTATATTCTTCATGAAATATTTGTAACAGCATGAGACTGTTAATACCAGTACTTGTCAGTCGAAGCAATCAGTAACTCCAGTTCTTCTAACACAGTAATAGGGGACATTATGTACAAGGGCTAGAGAAAAGCAAGAAGCTGTGAAAGAATACAAGTATCTTCAGAACTTGCATTTCAGGCTGCAATATCATACCACATGAAGACAGAAAAACCCAGTTTCTAGAAACCTGTACTGCTGTGGTGTAACATAGAGTGAAAGAACTAGTCCCCCAAAAGTCAAGATCCAAAGCCCACATACAGAATATGGGAAAGACAAGACTAGTTATTCCTTGAATAGAAAATCATCCCATAACACATGCATTTCCAGTGATATGGCTGTAGCAACTCAATGACATTCGAATCCCAAGTTCCCATTAAAAAAAAAAAAACCAAAAGTGCATTTCTTTTTTTAAAGGGGGGAGGGGAGGGGGGGAAGTGGTGTCCGATTCTGTACCTCACGAAAGCACTTGAGGATTTGGCATTGTGCTGGTTTTGGCTGGGATAGTTTACTTCATAGTAGCTAGTATGGGGCAGTGTTTTCATTTTGTGCTGGTAACAGTGCTGATAACTCAGGGATATTTTTGTTACTACTAAGCCATGCTCACACAGAGCCAAGGCCTTTTCTGCTTCCTACACCATCCCGCTACTGAGCAGGTGTAGGGTGTACAGAAAGCTTTGAGGGGAACAGAGTTGATTCCAACTGACCAAAGGGATTTCAGAAATCATACGATGTCACGCTCTGCAATAAACTAGGGTGAAGGTTGGCTGGGAAGATGTTGCTTGGGGACTAGCTATGCATCAGACTGTTGGTGATGAGCAATTTCTGTTACTCGCATCACTTGTCTTTCTTGGCTTTTATTTTTCTCTCTTTGCTATTTTCCTTTTCACTACTATTATTATTTCAGTTACTAAACTGTCCTTATCTCAATCCACAAGTTCTATCAATTTTACCCTTCCAATTCTCTCCCCCTCATCCTCCTGGTGAGGGAAGTGAGAGAGAGGGCCTGTGGTGCTTAGTTGCCAGCTGGGGTTAAGCCACAACAGGTATCTAGTATGGTGGCAGAAATTTATCTCAAATTTGACTTCAGATCAAATGAAGAGTAACTTGGGAACTAGCACTCATTTATAATTGAAATTAATCTGTAACGTATGTGCAATGATCTTAATGGATTTTGCACTGGTATCATCTAGAGTTATTCTAGACTCACACACAAATTATTTCAACATGACTGTCTTGCTTATTTCACAGTATCTGCTTTTTACCAGCATCCCGTTACCCTTTTTTTTTTATTGGCTTTTCTTTGGTGAGACTAGAGATCACAAAATCATCATTCCCTCCAGATTCATATGCTGAACAGATAGCAACTGCTTTAGATATCTAACAGGCTTCATTTTGTTTTGATTAAGTTCTAACTCAGAGTCATAAGATTTCCATCTATCATGAACTCCCCACTCCTCCAACATCTTGAGTTTCTAAAACATCACAGCAGACTCTAGACAAACATAGCTCATCCTCGTGTTCACATCTAGCGACACCACTGTGGTTCAACCACTATACACACACAGATGCACACAATGTACAAGCTGAGTCCCCACACAGTACTTTCTGCCCCTTTTTAGACTAGAAGAGAGCAAGCTCTTATATATGAAAATATGATCTAGTCAGTTCAAGCTGCTCAGAAATCCACACTAAACATAAAATTTACCATTTCTGACTTTGCAATGAAAAGCAAAGATAAAAAAATCACAGGACAAGAGACTACACTCATTCTATTGTTTCTTATCTTCCACAGTTCTTCATTAAACTTCATGTTTTTATGATAATCAGCTTTACAGCATTACTCCCCTTGAGTCAACTGGTTTATTGCCATGAAACCATTGTGCAATTAGCCTAAAGCATACAAATTACAAGTCCCTGTAATTGGACTCTAGTTTCTTATCCCCTCCTTATCAGAGTGAATATCTCTCTTCCAAACAGACATTTCAGGAAAATACTGAGGTAAGTAGTAAATCCACTGCATGTGATTGAGAAGGAAGCAAGTACAACCCAGAAGATGCATGTACAGTGTGTCAACTGCATGCTGTTGAAGCTGGCAAGTAAGAAGCAGGGATGTAAGAAGCAATTATCACAGGGTAGTAATAAACCACTTCCATTTGTCTCATGTCTCCAGCTGATAAATTTGGGAAAGTATCAAGGCATTAAGGATGTACTAACAATAGCCTGTATTAGGCCTAAGTGCGTTCAGCTGCACACTTGCTCCTGACTGAAGTCAGTGTCACAATATCCAATACATCTCTACCAACAGAGCAGCCTGCTCATTCCCTACAAAACAGCAAGGCTAAAATCACAATTTCCAAACTCTCTTCTTGTACTTTTAAAAACATTATGTAATAGTTATAATAAAAATCATGATGACAATTACAAAAACTAAGTTAGTCAACCAATTATTTAATATAAGCATTCATCTTCTCAAACTATTAACTTGTTGCATTCTAGGAAGCAGCCATCCATCAAACAGAGCAGGTAAACATATCACTGCAGGGGCAAAAAGAGGAGGACAAAAAGAATACCACTAATAGATTTATTCAAAACAGCTGCTTTCTACTTAAAGGGAATTAGGGAACTTACAAGCACAAGTTTTGCTTTTATATTTAGAATAGCCAGACCAGCAACTCACAGGAATGCACAAAGTCTGACGTAGTCCACGCTGAGAATCAATGCCTTGGTACGGTCACAGTTCAAGCAGGGACAGTACCGCATATGCCAACACCTGAACTTCTGCCAGTACTGAAATAGCAGTTATGACTAAAAACCTCATCAAGTTTTGGCCAGAGTAGAACTTGACAACTGAACTGGTTTTAGAAGTCTAAGGGAAAAATATCACTTGTAGTATTTTAAAATCACTTAATCCAAGCTAGTATTTAAAGCTTCAAATTGTTTTTTAGCTCTTAATTGGCAGGTATCTGTAATCTTTTGGTTCTTGTTCCAGCAAAGATCCAAACTATATTAAAAAAAAAATTTAAAAAATAAAATCAACCAAAGCTGGCCTGGAACTGGAACAGATCCAATCGATTTCTCCAAAAGCCCAGAGCACTAGAAAGTACAGCACTAACATGCCAAATCGTTACACTTACAGATAGTTTGGGTCCAACAGAACTACAGCAAAGGCATTTTCACATCACTGAACTAACTTAATAGATTTGTTTTGCATTCAGTACACCCAGCTTGCAACTTGGCTGGTCAGGAGCACCCTCATCAAAAGAGAGTATACATATACAGAACAAAACACAAACCCCAGAACTAAAGAGAGAAATCAGAGGGAAAGATTACAAGTGAGATATAGTTTGCTGTTCCTAAAATCCAAGAAAAAAGTTCAAGTGCAGTTAATGACACTATTATGTTGGCCATGTACAATCATCATAAAAGGTATCTCTTGCGTGGTCTTAAGTAGCACAAGCTGCAAGGACAGTTGGAGAGCAAAGGGAATAAACAAACTTTCCAGGTAAGCAGAGAGGCCTTTGACTTAGACGGCAACTACAGAAAGACTAGCCTTGGCCCTGATGCAAATGTTCTTCATAATTTCCTCCAAACTGAGAATGAAATATTAAAAACTTATGTGGCATGCTTTTAGCTATAGAGTCAGGAAGACAGCAAGTGGACATGTGCTGTGCCTACCCTCAAGCAAACTCAGACAGACAGGGAGCATCAGTCAGATTTTTGCACTGCTGCCATTTTACACGGGTGGAAACCATCAGCCGCCAAACACTGAGGAATTGCTCTTTAAAGTATAGTCAACAGCATAAATGTGATTTGTCAGATATTGGGAGGAGGGAGGTGGACAAGGGATAGAAAAGCCTTTTGTTCTCATTTTATCAGGAAAAAAAATTAAAATAAAAAGCCACCCAGATAACAGTGATTTACCTGGATGTCTCACAGTAGCAGCTAGCAGGGCACAGCCCTGTGTGATGGACCCAATGAGTACGTGGCAAGTCAGTGGCCACAGGAAGGAAATCCCAGCTTTCTGTTTAAGTTCTGAATCGTGACTTCTCAAAGTGCTATACAGAAAGAGGTAACATGTGCAGAACAGGAAATACTAGAATTTTGATAAAGCTATAAAACCCTCATTATAGAGTACTGAAAACATTCAGTGAAGAATAACTTGTTGAATTTATGAGCCTTCTCTTCTTGCATACACAAGCTGCTAATAATATTAGAACTTTCTGCCTATTATTTGGGAAAAAAATCCAACCAAACAACTGCTGTGTGTTTAATGGTGGACAATAAACACAAAGTAAAAATATACATAATAGAATGAATTCTACACAGCCAACATTTTAGTCTGATGATAAATAATGGTTTTTTAGGATTATTCCCAAAAAGTGTAAGCCCAAACCTTAGACAAAACAGAGATTTAAATCGCTATCAGCTGCATAGCCACATACAAAGATCACAGATCATGATGTTTACTGGGCAAATATGTACAGGCAGCATGCCATTTTCAGCTGTTTGAGTTAGAGGCTTTTCAATGCGTAATTCTCAATGGTATTGCTGCTATGACTAACTCCTTATGCCAATAAGTTTGTTCTCATTATTTCTTTAAAGAAAGTTTCCACTGTCTTCATTCAAAGGACCAAGTTGCAACAAAGTCTGGTTTGGTTTTTTGTTTGTTTGTTTCTATTCTAGGTGCCAGCTGGCCAAAACAGTACAGATGCTGAATATTTTGTTGTTCTTCAGGAAAGGATAAGTTTCCTCAGCCAATAGCTTTGATGTACAGGCAGAGCAACGTAAATCTCAGTACACACACCTGTCACTATGCAGGCTTCATCCACAATCCAACTCATGATGGTAAAATCTGTCCTGCATCAGGTTAAGCAGAATATCTATAACGTGGACTACCAGGACTTGACTTTTAAAGAAAAAGATCACAGACATGACTGTATCACTGCATTTCTCTTAGAAGATTTCTTCTTACCTTAAATGTCAGGATGTGAACATCTTTAAGTGGAACTATGGAAAACTCAAATTCCTGATTACAAGGACCTGGAAATTACTTTTCCATATGCATGTACTCTTGTAACAGCCAAAATTTAAAACCATTGCATTCATGTCCATTGCAAGTGTTTAAAGCAGTTGTAGAATGCTGTACTCTAGGTGGGTCATTTCAGAAGCCACAGGCAGATCATCTAGCAACTGAACTGCTGAGATGATGGTGGTCTTTTGGACTCACAATCCAAAACCGTTCGTTTCAGCAAACGGTTTCATTCTCTGTTTCTTTATAAGATGAAAGGCTCTAGATCCCATAATACAAGACACTGAGTATGCAAACACAGACTTGTAGCAAACTCATTTGTTTAATTACCTTTGCACCATACAGGAAAAAAGAAAAATTCTCTTTTTTTTATTATAGGTAATAACAACAACAACAACAAAATTAACAAAGACCTATCAGATTGAAAAAAATTAAGTCTATACAGCAGATTCTACCTTTGCCTCTTTCTCTGTACACACACTTTTATGTTTCTTTGGCCTTTCTTCCAGTGGCAAAACTACATCGCACAACCATAAAAACTCCAAAGAAACTGAAAATGTGAAAGATGTATCACGTCAGCTAACATTCATCTCTGACTGTCAGAGCCACTGCAACATTCTTGTAGCATGGTACATTTCTGGTTAGATTGGCTTATGCATATGACCCTAATGGGGTCAGTATAAAACATAACTAACCTCATAAAAGCCAAGGAAGTAACTCCCTTCATTGCACTGAAAAAAATGCCATTTATTTTATAACCTGACTAGATCTCTGTGAGGAAAACAGACCCGATTCTTAATGCAATCAATTGACTTCTTCTATCAGCATTTTGTTGAAATGGAATTTAAAATGTTAAGTGATTTTTAAGTGTTTATTACTAAAAATGCTACCTTGTTATTATTATAATTGGCATTTAAAAAAAATTATTAAAGAACAGTCTTGGTTTTCCCTTCTCACTTCTAATTACTGTTTCTGAGTATAATAAATGGTCAAAGCAGTCACCCTCATCTTCTCATTCTGTTTTTCTTGTGTCTTTTGCCTAGCAACAAGAAATAGGAGAAAAGAAACCAAAAAAAACAAACCACAACAGTTTATAAGGACTGCATGAAAAGTGCAAATGCACAAAAGCTGACACAGAAACTCCAAAAAAATGCACTGTTATTACTTTAATCTCTAAAGTATTTATCCAGCCTCCAGTACCCTCTAATGGCAACAGTAATATCACATACACATACAAAAGCAGAGGAAGTAAAAGGACAAATGTGACCAAGTGACTTACCCCCCTCCCAGCCTTTTGGTATCTTCTGGCTGCACATACTCACGCCTATTCTATGATTTATCCAGTTTTTCAATGCTCCCAAGAAGTTCCTTCAGAAGCTAAGAGACTATCAGAATGCAGAGGCACTGTTACCTCCTTTCCCCTCAAAGAAAATCCCCAAATTAGGTTAGACGCTACAGTGGTATTAAAAAAAAAAAATTTAAAAAATAAAAATAAAAATTAATGACCAGCAGCTGAGTCAACTTCATATTCCTTTTTCACTGATGGATTAAGGAAGAGGGATTTAGTGAAACTCAAATATTGAAATGCTAAAAATGTTCCACACATCAATACTATTATCTCTAAGAAGTTAACAAATGGCCCACAGGGTCAGGGCAGCACTGTATCTCCAACAGAGACAAGTCTCCAGAATACCATAGACCTGAACACTTCCTACAGCCCATTCCTTCCAATTCCTCCCACACCTGAAGTTCTTCAATTAGAGATGCTGGAGTGCCTTATTTTAATATCTGTCTAAGAACCTGTCGTCCTTTTTGATCCCATCTGATGCTATCAGCCTCCACTACCTCCTGCGGCATCAAGTACCAGGAGTTCACCACTATCCGTGGTGTCATCAAGTTTATCTCAGTTCTTGTATTGTGGGAATTAGCAAAGCACAGTTCCCTACTTCCCATATCGTGGTTTCCTAAAACTCAGCAAGCTCTCTTCCCCTGCACAGTCCGCTCCTCTCCACCATGAAGAGTCCACGGCCTTTTTATTCCCTCCTCCTACTGCATTTATCCATCTCTCAATGGCTACTCATCCATCTCTACTCCTAAACAGCTCCAGGTAAAGAGGCTCAGTTATTTGCTGCAGCACAGCCCACTTGGAAAAGTTTCAATAGGAAAAAAAATTCTAACATGTGGTAAGAGAGAAAAGGAAACAAAAAGCTCATAGCAACATTAGTTTGAATTTCATCCACTAATATTCAACAACCACAAATATACTTCTGGCTTTAAAAGCATTTTTATTTAATTAGGAGTTCTCAGAAATATGCCCATCTTTTCATGAGCATTCATAATAACCTGCTGATACAGTTAACTAGATGATTACCTGTTTACTCCTGTACACAGTCAGACATGATTTGCTTTTTCCCAGAACTAAATAAAGAAACAAGATTCAAACTTAATTTCCTTTAGTGCCTTGCATAGGTCAGAGACCATTTAATTTTATTTTTTTCTCCTCCTCCTGGGCACTTGTTCAGAACTATTCCAGATATGCTGCAGCACTTCTTTGTACACACCTCTATTTGTATATGGGAATACTACTTATCACCATGAAATCATATAATGCTCCAATTCCTCCTCCTTTTCCACAACAAAGGATCTAAATAACTTCATTATGCTTACCTGCTTTTGAATCCCATTTACACCAAACAGTTCTCAAAAACATGTTTCCTCCTTTTTGCTTCCCCTATCCAAAAACATTCTTCTTAATCACTTAGGAACAAATTAAGTATATCTTCAGGAGCAAAACAACTAAAGCCAGGTGAAATCTGAATGCTATATTTTAGTGCTTTCTTACCATTCACACCATTGTACTTAGCAAAGAAATACAGCAAGCAACTAGTAAGCAAAAGAAGTCATAGCAATTTACCAGTGATCGGAAAAATATTAATAGCCTCGGGCAAATCAGTCATTAACTGCTACTGATTTGGAGGATGATATAGCATTAATAATTCAATAAAAAAAAACCACTTTGAGCAATAAAAGCTTAGAGTTATTTATTTAACCAATTAGATCCTTTTTGGCAGCATCCCTGCTTTTGAATAAACCATGCGTGTTCTTCAATTAATCATGAGAATTGAAAACTACAAATCTGCAGTCTCTACCTTCCAGTCAGAGAGATACATTGCTGAAGAAGCCCAAAAGATTGCGGGAAAAAAAATAAGCATAATTCACATTCTCTCTCAGTGGACAAAAGAGAGCTGGCACTTGAAGATGTGCTAATTAGCAAAGCTTGGCTACTGGTGCTTTACGATCTGTTCCTCGCGTACCATTTTCCGAATCCACCGAGAGACAGGTACAAATTGCACCTATAAAAAACTATAATCCATTAGCATGCACACGAGGTGCATCTTGTTACCACTAATGTTCAACAGTCCCCTCTAATCTATGAGAAAGGCAGAAAGATGCAATTGTATAACTAGACCACTAGACTGAATTACCATGCGTGTCATTTATTAACAGCTTTATTTTATCCAGAAACCTCAGTGCGACAAGCCATTACCACTCTGGCAGTCTAAAGTCATGGTGGAGGTGTTTTTTCAGTGTTTTGAATGCTTCAGCTTTGGTCTTTCTCTTTCTAGGGAACCAATACATATCTCATGATCCATATAAACCATTTAAACTACCACAGTCCAAATTAAATTCCCTATTCTGGGTCTTTTCTTCAGCAAGCCAAACAAACTAAACTCTCTGGAGTGCACCCACAACTGGCCTTGCAAGCTGAATACTCAATTTTCTCTGATTCCTTTCATGAAACGTATTCAGATTGGCTCTGATTATTCAGACAAAAGCCAAAATTAGCTATTGTAAATCAAACAATCTGCTTCTATCTGATAACTGAACTGGACTTAGCAAATGGATGAAAAGGAAATATAAAAAAGTGAAGGAACCCAGCCCAGTCATGACCCTCATTTCCACAAGTCAGAATGAAGTTGTGTCTTTAATAATTAAGTCTTTTGATATTTAAACAGTGATTTTTATGTAAAAAACAGAAGGTGATATTTATTGACTTTTAATGCTAGACATCCCAGCAGTAATGCTTCAGGTTTTCATAAGCAAAGTTGGTAATGATCATTTTAACAAAAATGTCACCTTCATTACACAGGGGACATGGGATCTGTCAAACTCCCTTTTGAGAGAAATCATAGAATGCAAAAGCAACCTAGATCCTATACATATACATGTGCCTGAAATTATAACAGTAAACAAAAAAAAACCCAAACAAAGAATAAAAAACCCAAAACAAACCACAAAAAAGCCCACCAACAACCCACTAACATTTGAGTACCACATCAAACTACATAGTAAATCTGAGCATCTCAGAACAAAAGACCCATACATATTCCACACCTAAAAATTCTCTTCATTAATAAGGATTTTAGAAGATACAAGGTTCAGTTGTGAATTCTGGGGTAAGGAGTTTGAAAACAGTAATCAATGGGTTCATACCAGTGAACCTATGCTAGAGGCACAACGTAGTTGCACTTCGACAATGCCGAAATGTCAGCAAAGGACTGAAATGCAGCAAACATTTAACAAGTCAAAACAATAACATTCCCATTATTAATTGTTGTTCAGGCATCCAGCAAGTATGTTATATGGTTCCAGTACAAAACCCCTCACCACAACAGAAGGCACTAACTTTGACCTAAGAGAAAAAGCAAAGGTGGAGAGCTGAATAAATAGCATCACAGTGACATCAATATAGTCATAGTCTTTCAAGCCAGCACACAACAGCTGGTTTAGGTGATACTTTTGGCTTTTTAAACTGTTCTCCTCAACTCTCATGAGGAAGACAATGCGGTGCTGCTTCCAGAATTGAGCTTCAGCATCTGTTCTGCTAAATGATGATGATTCATTCTGTCCCACTGTTTCTCAATGATGCCCAAACTAAGAGCGCATACCTCTTGTGAATAAATAACTGCGGCTTTCAAGCCACTAGCACCAGGTGTCAACTGGCAGTTTCATCTTTTCCCCTTCAAAAAAAAGATCATTTCTCTTCACACTATTTTTTTCCTAGCGTTCTCTTCCTGACACAGTTGCTCCTCACCACCCACTACCTCCTATTCTGCAGGGATCCTATTCCTTATTATACGTTGTATCTGCAGTAGAATAGACATATATGACTATCTTCCTCCTCTTCTTCAGACATGTAAATAGAAGGGAAACAGTGAAATACATAGTAATACTGGTTAATTACAGTAGTACTGATTAATCTGGATATGGCCCTAGGTTTTGAGCCATTTCTTTTCCTTATTACCAAATAAGAAGAATTACTTCAAACAAGCTGTAAAATTCACAATTGATATGAGAGTATCATAGATATCTCTGGAATTAAGACTGTCCACTGTGCTGGTTTGGCTGAGATAAAACTAAATTTTTCCATAGTAGCTAGTGTAGGACTATGTTTTGGGTTTGTGCTGACAGCAGTGTTGATAATATCGAGATATTTTCATTACTTCTGAGCAATGCTTGCACAGAGCCAAGGCCTTTTCTGGTTCTCACACCACCCTGCAAGCAAAGAGGCTGGGGGTGGCACAAGGACTTGGGAGGGAACACAGCTGGGACTGCTGACTCCACCTGACCCAAGGAATGTCCCACTGTCCTGGTTTCAGCTAGGGTAGAGTTCATTTTCTTTCTAGTAGTTGGTGTAACGGTGTCAGGATGGAGCAGTGTTGATAACGCACTGATGATTTAGCTGTTGCCAAGCAGTCAGAGACTTTTCAGCTTGTCATGCTGCCCTGATAATAAGGCAGCAGCGGGCACCCAGGAAGCTGGGAGGGGACACAGCCAGGGCAGGTGAGCCAAACTGGCCAAAGAGGGTGTTCCATGCCAATTACACGGGGTCTGGTGGGGAGAGGGGCACACAGCTCCAGGACACACAGTTTTTGGGAAGGTCCAGCTTCAGCACAGCTCTGAGCTGTACAGCCTGAGTTGTGCAGTTCAGTGAGGAACTGCACTGTGTATCACCAGTTTCATATATCTTTACTATAAAGTCCTATTATTGTTATTTCTCTCTCTGCTATGCCTGTATACTGTCCTTATCCCAACCCACAAGGTTTGCCTTTGGGTTTTTTCCTTTTCCCCTTCCTCCACCCTGCAGAGCAAGTAGCTCTGTGGTGCTCAGCTCCCATCTGGGGGCAGAATCACAACACCAAACCACACGACATCATGCTCAGCATATAAAGCCAAGGAAAGAAGGAGGAAAGTGGGGATGATCAGAGTGATGGCATTTGTCTTGCTAAGTCACTATTACACACAATAGAGCCCTGCTATCCTGCGTGTAGCAGTGTATTAATTCCTCGGTTTGCTTGGCTTGCATGAGTGACTTCTGCTTTCCCTATTAAACTGTCTTTAGCTCAACCCAGGGGTTTTCTCACTTTTATCCTTCTGATCCTCTCCCCCATCCCATTGTGAGTGGAGTGACTGAGCAGCTGTGTGGGGCTTAGTTCCCATCTTGGGTTAAATGACACCACCACTGAGGAAGTAAACCTTCAAAAGCAAAATTAGCTTTAACTTGAAGGAACATGATTGTTTTCACTCCAGAATTCTGGCAGAATTTGCCTATAAAGTCAGTGATAGGACAGCAAAGAATATTAACAACCAATCTATCAAAAGACACAAAAATATCTGAGCAGAAGAAAAAAAATTAGTAGAAAACAAAGCCCCACCATCTATCTTAAATCAAGTGGGAGGAAAAAAAGTGAAGCAGCCGGAGATCAAGAACAGTCAAGCACACAAGAGAACTACTTTCTTTCAAGGTGGAAGCTGGTTAATTACCAGAAGTGGCAACATAACTAGAAAACTAGATAGGACACAAATGAAAATAAATCAAAGTAATTAAAATGTGTATGTGTATGACATTTAAAGGAAAATGCATTCCTTGCCTTAGAGAACAGAAGTCAGAAAAATCCTCAGCAGCGAGTGGAATTTGTAGGTAGTTTCTACAAAGCCTTGCAGGAATCAGATAAAGCTACTTTATACATAGCTATATGCAAAACATAGTCCAAATATATTTACCTCAGATTTCTACAATATTCACCTACTGTAAAACCCCAGCAACATAAATTCTACCTGTAAATTGGCTTTAATGACTTTGATTAGCTCTTCACCAAACTCTTCTCAGCAGTTCACAGCCCTTGCACGGTAGCTACAGGGTGTCCTGCGCTGCACTCATTGCTTAATGTTTCATATAATCACAGAACTTTTCAGCTTGAAAGGGACCTCAGGAGGCCCCTAGTTAAAACGTTCTGCTCAAAGCAGGCCAACAGTAATTTATACCAGGCTGCTCAGGGCTTCATCCAGCATGCTCCTGACAGCCTCCAAGAATGCAGATGTCACAATCTCTCTGGCCAACTACTTTCAGTGCTTAACTATCTTCATAGATTTTTTTTTTTTTTCCTTGGGAATTGGAAACTTAATGTTTCAATTCAGGACTTCTCTCTCATTCTTCCACCTGCTACTAGGCCTCCTCATGCCATCTCTTCTGCGGACTGAACAAGCCCAGTTCTCCCCGTATCTTCTCTCCCTTACCTACTCCAGTCTCCTGACCATCTTTGCTGGCTGTTCACTGGATTCACTCAAAGTTTATCAACACCAGGAGGGCTAAAACCAGATACAGTATTCCACACACGCTCTAATAAGTGCTAAATAACAGAGAATAATCACTTCCCTCCATCTACTGGCTAGACTTCCATTGACATAACCCAGGACACTGTTAGCTTTCAGCATTGTCAGGGCACACAGCTGGCTCATGTTTAGAGTCCGGTCAACCCTCCCCCAGAGTAATTAAGTCTAAAAGAAGTCATCGTAGTTGCAATACAGTTTTTATCTTCACGATGGTATCTATATGTATTATCTAGATTTTTTCATCCATAAAACTGACACTTTGAGCTACAGCATAAACATATTGATAAAAATATTTCACATACAAAATAAAGCTAGCTAAGAAAACAATGGACACATTCATGTACTGTAACAAAAACAAAACAAAAAAACAAACACCACATATCTATTTGAAGAGAATTATTTGAATAAAAAAAGCTAACAAAACCACAAAGTTAAGGTAAAACCAACCAAAAGCCTTACACAGATCAACAGGCACCCTGAACATTATTTTTCCACTTGTACAGTTCTAGCACTTTGCTGCACATTCAAGTTCAGAATTGGTGAAATGAAGCTAAGTTATCCCATTATCACTTTGAGGTACCATGGCACCTTGCAGTTCCAGTCAGAGGTTGAGCTCTACAGTTGCAGAAGTATTTTCAAATTTATTTTTAAGCAATCATCCCCAAGTGTCCCTAAATTTTTAAAAGTTTGACAAAACTTCTAATGAGCCTATGTGCGTGTAAATCATTAAGCAGCTCCAATTTCTATCCATGCCCTTGCATTTGACAAGCTTTGGTAAAGCTTTGTTTTCCCACTTAAATATGCAGCGATTTCACTATTCCAAAGAATGTCAAAGAAAGCAGAAATTTGAACAAGTCATTAACAATTTAACAAACATACAAACATATTCTGAAGACTAAGAGATCAAAACAATGTGATCAACTAAATTATTATGCTCACGGGATAGCCAAGTAATTTCTTACTTCAATTAATCCAATATATTTAAATAATCACTTTAAATCAATAAACATAAAATATTTTGTCTTCATTTTAGCATCCTGCAGCTCACTGGAACATAGCAAACATTAATTAATCACATAAACAGAATAAAAATTACCCACATGAATGCTGGAATAACTCATAGTGCTTATAATTTGAGTTATAACATTTCTGATAGGAAGTGCATCAGCTTCCAGGCTCAATGCTAAATATTTAAACTTGCAAAGCTTGAACTTTATACCCTTGAAAAATTAACTTGACAAACATAGACAGCTTTAACAGTAAATTTTTTTACACTGACCAATAAACTTCTAACAAATCATAGCCTTGGTCTCTAAATTTAAAAATACATCACTTCACAATTTTTTTTAATTAAGTACTGGTTTTCTGTGGGTTTTTTTCTTTGACTAGAATGTAACCACTTAAGCATACAGTACTTTTTGAGTACATTGAAAACTAATAATTTTCAGAGGTCTGTATTAGCAGAACTACCCCACAATTTCAACATCCATATATCATTTTATATGAACTAAGAATTCCTACTCTAGAAATTTTTTACGGCATCTGACACTTTCCAGTGATGAAAGAAAAGAAAAAGGAAAAAAAAAATCTGTCCAGTGGGCAAAGAAAAAAAGCTTTGCTACTCCAGTGTTGTGCTCCTTCCAAAACTGGACCTCCTCCAATGCAAATCTCAGTTGAGCTTCTGTTCATGTTAATGTCAATCTGGATTAATGGATGTAGAAAGAGGAAAAGCATCTTTATTGGTGCCTGTACATAATCACACTGCAACCATGATGAAATATCTGCATGTACCCTTGATTAAAATGCAATGTGAACCCTGTATTCAGTTCTTAAATAATTATGTGCTTATGAGAGAGTAAGACACTGTAATGACAACTGTGATATGCTTTCAGGCCAAACACATGCAAACAAAAAATTACATCTACACAAGCACACTGTCTGATAGTAACAAACATTCTTTAAAGTCCGAACCCAGAATAATCTCTGCAAGAGAATCAACCCTTTTTTACTGCATTTTTGAAGTTTTCTGTCTTCCAGAAGGCATATTTAGCAAATTCAGAATCTAGAACTTGGTGGAGAAACATTCAAAGCATGCATGCAACACCTTCAGAAGCAGCTCAGCACCACCATGCAAGATAAACACTGTACAAAAATCACTGCCAACTCTAGCAACACAGGTAGAACAAGACTCAAAATTCATACACAGACATCCTCTAGACATAAAATTTCCTAATTGGAGAGTGGTCACCTCTTATGCAGAGATGGAGGGACTCTTACCTTTGGGAGAGAAGCACCCCACTGCCATGGCAGAGCCTGTGGAAGGAGTCCTTGCCACAAGCAGAATACAGCAATATGAAGCTGCGACCAGCTGGGGCAAGGTTCCCCCCCATCCCCAGCCCATACAGGCACCATTGCTCACAAAACCAAAAGGTCAGTCAGAGCAGGGACTAATCTAGCTGAAAACTAGTCCTTTTGTTTCTGCTCCTGCTCTTCCTGGCTTCTGGGGATGACTAAAAAACCCACCGGGGACAGTGTCTGTTGGCATTGGTGCAGATTGTTCCTGCTTGTCAAGTACAACCTGAGAAGAGGGCACGCTGGAACAAACACTTACCCTCCTGCTAACAGCCAGCCGCCCCTCATCCCGCTGCTTTTGTACCAGTGGGGCTGTTCTGGGGGTTGCCATTACAGCAAGTGAAAGTGATTTCCCAACAGCACAGTAATCACCTCAGCCAGGGTGAGGGAATGCCAGGGCCACATAGCTGGGAGCTGGGAGGTACTGGAGGACAGAGGTGAAGCTGTCCCCCATCCATGACAGAAGGCCTGTACATGTTGTAACTGGTGCAGGTGTCAAGGTGTTGGTAGCGCAAGATTTGAAGAAGTGGCCCTCATGAAAAGCAGTTGGGGCTGCCCAGTGCTAGATACAGATGGTTCCAGCCAGCTCCATGGCCCCAGCACCCCAGGGCTCAGCCCTGGGCAGGTGCCTCAGGGAAAGCCTGGGTAAGAAAGGGCAAAGCACTGCCCAGCAGCTGGGGCCGAGGAAAACACAGTGAGAAACAGCCCTGCGAGCCCTGTGGGGGGAGGAGGAGGAGAGGAAGAGGGGCTCCTGGCAACCCACTGAGTTATTCCTACGGCCCCAGGAGAGACCCCAAGAGCAAGAGAGTGGCTGCATGGGCATCTGGCAGGCAGCTGAAGTCAAGCCTCCACACATCCATGGTAAATACCCTTAGACCAGCTGAAACCAATGCTGAAAGCATGCTACAACATTCTCAAATGGTGCTGTACACCCTTGTGTTTCAGCATCCATAATGAGTAGACACACAGACACGCAGGTGCGGTGTCAAATTATCAAACAAGAACATAATTTCAGGTTTCTGTGCTAATTTAAACCCTCAAAGTTTTAACAAATGATGCTGCAGAGATGGCTTTTCAAGGATATATCCAAATGTTACACACTTCACAAAAAATTAAAATTCCTTTTTCTTTTTAGAAACATTGTGGCTACAAAAGTGCAAAAATAAGTCAGAGACTTGAGGTCAGCTATAACACCTGCAACTATTTTAAACTCATTAGTTCCCAAATAAATAGGCTCTTTGTTTGCAGCCCACCTGCCATATTTTAAAAAGAATGTTTCATTCAGAAGTATGTTGTTGGTTTCTGTTTTCTTTTTTTTTCCTTCTTCCCTCCCTATTTCATTCTAAGAGCTCATACCCTACCACTGTTGATATCCAGCATCATAGTTACCATCAATTGCAAATTAAATAAAGCTTTGATTACAAGAACAGATCACTCCCATTTTTATTACAGCCACCCATACCCTCTGACAAACCAGCTATATCAAAAGGTTTCCCAACCAAACAAGTAAGCAACTCCTACAAGGCTTCTAGAATCCTTCTCTCCTGACCAAATGTGAAGTGAAAGTACTTGGCTGCCAAAAAAATTCAGGGAACTGTTAACATGCTGTTGAATTTTTTCAGTGCAGGAATATCTGCCCAATGCAGGAAGACAGTGGAAATGCTGAGACCCACCAATCAACTTCTGACACAAAAGGGTAAACCAAATTATTCCACTAGACAGAACAGTTGAGTTTAATCCTGTTTGCATCTCAGGTCAGGTATTTCACGTGGTGCTACCTTTTTAACTAAATTGACTTTCACTAGCCTGAATCATCAACATCTGAACTAATAACAGTTTTCTTTAGTTTTTCCATTGCTAAGAAAAGTATTTCCATTATTAAAGAAGACCTCATGGAGAAAGGTACTGAGTAACTAGCAAAATAGCTTGAAAAATATTAGACTGTCATTTACATGTCCAAACTGGTTAAATTAACTCCTTAAAGATGCAGTTAATCCATAATAAGAGGAAAATTGAGCAGTTTAGCTATCATCACTCGAATGCTACAGAGCCCCAGAGGGCAGAAAAACATATATAACTTTCAATATAAACAGTTGGAACCATTTGCTATGGAGAAAGCTGCAGCTGATGATGCTTTAAGATTTGGAACAGGGAAAACCGAACTCCTGCATAGAGCCTACAAACTAGAGTGGAGCTAGACAGCTCATAATAGACTGCAATTAATTTTACCATTTAAATGTTTAATCCTAAACTATATACTGTTACTGGCTTAAGTGAAGTCAAACATAAGGGGCAAATAAAAAAAAATGAGGGGAATAGAAGGTACTACCAGCCATGTTTTTCTCTTCCATTTCGTTATTCAGCCAGTGCAGTAATTCTGTTGTAGCACTAGGGCGGCTTTCAATTTACTCAACTGATGCAGTCGCTACTGCTGGTCATACCAGTATGCTGGGGCTTTCAGGAAGCTGTGCCAAAATCAAATACAAGATGAAGAATGCAGTGGAGCACTATGCTGTTAAACTCTGCCGAGCAAATTCTTTGGGGGTGCATGCTGCACAACAGCAAGGATGAGGCAGAGCAATGGAGGCCAGCCCATTAAGCATGCGAAAATGGGATAAGGGGGACCGGAAGACGGCAGCTGCTTTGGAGGGGTGTCAGCAGCAAGAGCCAAGCCTACCTGAGATGAGCTGGGGAATCCCTTCCCCCATGAAGACATGCTTACACTACCATGCTGAAACACCATGGTCTCCAGAAAGAAATACTTGTCTGCACATCACCTGGCACAAGTGGCTATTTGCAGTTATAACAGAAGCTCCCAGTAGATATTCATTAGTCTTACTAGTACAATACACAATAAGGATTTTTAAAGGCAATAATGCTTAAATATTTTATTCATTATAGTTTTACTTTAATATGCATTATATTGAGAATCACAAATATATTTTATTGCATATTGCCTACAAGCTTATTAAAAACCTGCCAGCACTTGAATTATAGTTAATTACTAATGAGAAATTTTTCAACTATTTCAATTAAAAGCACTAGGATAGTGCTAACAGTTTAGTACTTCAAACAAGAAAGTGTCTAAGAAGTTACTGTGTTACTAACATTTTACTAAAATTTGGGGGAAGATGGGAGGCAGAATAATGAGTTAGGGATGAGCAAACCAGGGAAGTGAGAACTGATTCCCTTTCCCCCTCAGAGTCTCCCAAGCTTAGATCCAAATGACCATATTAAGATTTAAATTTGAGTAAAATAAGAGAGTGCACCACAGCCATGCAATTATCGTATAAGAGTATTTGAATGTTCCAATATGTATTCATAGGGAAATTTATACAAATTAGTTTTGTATCAGTTTCAGTATTATGGAATATTAAAAAGGGCTCCACTATGAGAAAAGATGCAGTAGAAGAATGGGAATGAACAGCTATTAAACGTTTTAAGCATATTTTCCTTTTATTTTCCTTTTCATTTGGTGATTTGTTACTGAGGGGTTTTTAAGACAGCTGTATTAAAAAAATATCAACTTGTCTATACATATCAAGAGACATAATTACATTAACAAAAAATATATTCCTACTATTTTCTAAGTCATAATTTCTTGTTGTACTGAGTCTTATTGGTTATTTAAAGTACTAAGACAACAAAGATCTAGTGGGTCTTTCATCATCACCTACATACTGACCGTTCTGATTTAACAAAGAGGTTTTTTACAGAAAAAATAAGTAGCATTTCCTCTAGGAGAGATACTTACTTTTGAAAATATTATCCTACTAGTGTCCCAATTTTACAAACAGTAAGCAAGCCCTTCAATTACACTATGCAAACTTGGAGCTTCACTGATAAAAGCCTACCGTGCTTCAGGGTACTTTAGAAGCAGCAGTCTTCTCTGTGTAAAGATACAAAATTGTAAGTATATAAATACTTTTTAAGAATAATCCATGGCTTATGAATTTTTTCCCTCCAGAAATCCTAGGCATCATAGCAAGTCATACAAAAATAAAAATGTCACTGAATAGCAATCACTAACTGAAAGTAGAGTTTTCACACTGAAGCACAGATATGGGGTTTTTTTCCCCCCCCCACAGCAATTTACATCACTGGGTTTTGCACCTCAGTCTTTCTTTGATCTGGCAAAGGTCTTTTTTAACCTTTTGCAAATAAAAAGGTTAATACGTATACTCTTTCCAAAACATAAACAAAAGACCCATAGTCTGTATTTTATAGATTAATTCTTTAGAGATTTGTCTTATTCCTGTCTGGATTTGGATTCTACACTTCTCTGAGGCAACACGAGACACCAAAGTTAAAAAAACAAAGCACAGGAATTGCCTTAAGAAGGGATATACCTGCCTTGTCTTCCACTAGAAGTATCAACAGAAAAAATATGACTTATTCCAGGAAAGCTGAAAGCACAATTCAGGAAGAATTATACCTATATTTAGCAAGTACACTAACTGTGCTGAATTAGATCAAAACCATTAAACCATGAAAGCACATTTTTTGTCTAAGTGAAAACTGCATTTTTTTACACCAGCTTAATGTCTTTTGCTGCAAAACAGTGTCATGTTTCATAACAAGAATTACAAATTTCAGATTGGTTCAGCTGTTCAAGGCTATTCATTTGTGGCAGTCATCTGGTTGTGCTTTAATACAAATCAGTTAAATATTACATCTAAAGGTAAAAAAATAAATCAGCATGCACTTGTTTTAAAGTCCAAAGAAACATTTCAGAACTTTTGAAACAATAATTTCAAACAAACCATCATAATAACAGTCAGACTATTTAAGTGCAAATTTTTAAAAATGCATTTCTATTGCTGCTAGTTATATTTAGGGTAAATAAATACGTCCCTGCATTTCATGCTATGAAGTTACAATGCCTGTAGTGCAGCTGTTTGCACAGGATCATTCTGTGGCTAAGGCCAGGCATTCTGGCACTGAAGTATTAATATTCAACTCGGCAGATTAGCATAAAGAGAGGCTGTCAAAAAGGATGAGTGGGAGGGTTGGAGTATAAAGTATATAGAAGATGACATCTATCTTTAGGAGGTTGTTAGTTTAATTATCTATGAAGTTATTGATCCTGAGTTAGGAAGCAGCTGAGCAAGTGTTTTAGGGAATGCCATGAGCAGCCAGCTCATGATTAAAAGAATACTCATGCCCTTAAAGGAAACTGGAAAGCAAAAAATACTTTGGCAGTTGGGAAATGCACATTAAGAAGAATCAAAACAGAAACTTAAAATATTCCTGTCTCGGCGTGCCAAGTCTACGGTGGATTGTTTCATACAGAAAATTCCATGTGACTTCAAATGCAAGTTTTAAGAAATATTTTCCTACTTTTCTCGTTAAATTTCCTCAATATTAGTAATGTTGAAAAATGTTCTTATTTCTACAGATAAGTACTAGGCAAACTGCAAATTTCTGGTCAAATAACTTCACCATAAGCCACAGAATAGGCACACAAATATTTTGTGCACCAGGAAAAGAATAAACATTTATGTTTGGGGAAACAGAACACTAGTTTAGACCCAAAATTCCACCAGCTGGGAACCCAAAAGTTTAACCCCATTCTATAAAACAAGGTCCATACATTATTTTTTAAGGTAAATACGTTAAATCATTGTCTCAGTCCCCCTAATTTCACCTTCAATGCACATTCACCACCTATGATCCTGGGTATAGTAAGGTTATTCCAAGATCCTCTCAACATCACCTTGCTGGTCTCTTTACATGAAGATAGACAATGAACAAGCAGTAGGGAAATCAGTTCAAATTATAAACCAAATGCTGCCATTCCTCCTGCCCTACATACCCATAAAGTAAGCTGTAAAGAGACTCAAAATTCACTAAGTAAATGTAAGATGTGTGATAAGCCGAGTTCCTTATCTGCAACTGTCTATGGCCAAAGTCTCAGCAAAGTAGCAAAAGGCTGCACACTTATCCTCTTCAAATAGAGGGCAGGGCTTGTTTACACAAGGGAATGGCCACACAGTTTTGTGGCTACGATTATTATGGAAGTTCCCATAAACAGGTCAGAAAAAACCCCATGCCTTTCTCCGCCTCATATGCTGCTGCAAACCATTTGCCAGTGGAAACCCCTGGTCAACTTGGTTTATCTATGCTGCAAACGTACTGATTTAGCTCTATGTTGGTTAGCATAGGTATCAATAGCAGAGCAGGCATGAACCTGATCACGTCGCCACAAATCTAAACTAGGGGTGAAGCGCAAGTCACCAGTGTTTCCAACCTATCAGGCCCTGAAATAGATATATGAAAAGTAGCCTGGGAACATCTGTGTGCATGTCAGTCACACTTCACTACTACAGTGCCTACCCAAAGCTTCCTACCCACAGAACTAGTATTTGGCACCTCAGCATGATGCACTGCTACCAAACTATTACTAAAATTATTATTGAGAACCATCTTTACAACTATTTTCATGTTATTAATGCCTGCTTATCCACTGGTGCTCAAATATTATGATTGGAGAGGACAAAAATTAAACAGATTAGACAGAAAGATTTATTACATAAAGGAATTATGCCATGGGTCTCAAGACAGTAATACAACAACTGAAGCCAAATTTGACTACTTGGCTCCTCTCTGAACATTTGTTTTAATTCATGTTTACTTACATATATTTTAGAAGGCCTATATTCATATTCCTTGATTCACAAACCTTCAAGATTAACTTAAAAGTCTTCCTGTGCTCTCAAAGTGTATAATTAATAATGAATATGCATGCAGAAGAAAACACTAAACCTTTACAGTAGGAGAATTACTTTGGCTATTTCTAAATTACCGATCTTTTAATCTGTTTCATTAATATCCTTCATTACAATCTTGAGCTCAACCTTTTCTACTTTTTAGCTCTATAAAGTTAGGAGAACGCACAAGTCACTACTTTGAAAATAGTATTACATAATTCTCATTTTGGGGTATTTTGCACATTTCGGGGGTTAAAATATCTTCTCTGTGAAGCACAAAATAAATAAAAAAAAAGAGAAAACCCTCAAAGTCTTCCTGTTTCAAGCACACACTTCTAGATACGCAAGATTCATTTTGTTAATCAGCCATATCCAATCTAGCATTTCTTTATTCATTTAATCAATAAAATATTACCCTGATGCTCTATTATACCCTCACATTCATATTCCCAAAGCCTATGCTTCTAATTTTTTAAAACATTTCACTATTACAAATAATTTTCCCCTTGAAAGTTACAAAACAAGATTACTTTTGTGTTAAGGGGTAATTCTTGGCATGTGGCATTACAAAAGAGTCAATGAAAATGACATTTATAGAAAAGGATTTGGGGGGGTTGAAAAGTTTCTTCCTTCCCTTCCTCTCAAAAAATTCATCTCAGCATGCTGGGTTTTTTATAAAAATGGTGCTGAAGACTAGAAAACATATCTTTACCTTTGAAAATGTCTGAATAGAGTCCTATTTAGACTACCCCATTGCACAATGACTTAAGTTTTGCTCTTTCCTTGTATGATAACAACAAGAAAGTAAATAGTTAAGCAATCATGAAAAAAACCACCGACATTTATTGTCTTCTAGGGAAAGACAACCAGTATTGGTTCTTGAGCCAGCAAATTGACTGGTGGTTAGCTCAGGATTTCATAACCAAGGGTTCTCCCAAATCGGGTGTTAACAGTTAATTTAGGTGCCTTATTTTATGAATATAAGAATACAAGTGCTATACACATTAGCACTGATACATGATGCAACTGAGAGGCACTTTCACTTCAGATGAGTTTAAAAATAATACAAACTTATCTATGAAACTCAGATGAGCATTTCCATTAGGAAACTATTTTCTTTAACGTCAGATAGACAAACAACCTCTGGATGTCCTAAAAGAAGACAAAATACCTTTTTCTCAGTCTCTGTACTTATTATGCAGCCAACACGATGCTTCAGAATGGCTAGGCAAGGCCCTTGCTTGACACCAAGCTCCATGCTTATCATGACGTGAGATTGCACTGAACAGACCAGTCTGTAAAACAACAGACACGTGAAGCTTTGATGCAGCACAAACCAGAGACTGAAGGTAAGAACAAAGTGATAGGCAAATGCAATGAAGGAAAAAGCACCTAAGAAGTGACTGCACTCAGGTCCTTTCCTTCCACCTCCTTGTCATCTAACTCTGGAGTCATTTACCAGTCAGATACAATTTGCAGATCTGTCTAGCCCCCGTGTTGATGACCTAACAAGGGGGGGATCAGGAGTCAGAGCAAGTGTTGTGCCACTCTCATTATTTGTACAGACAGCATTACACCCAGCCACACATCAAGGACAAAAGACATGAAAACAGTTGCAACTCATTCATACACCACACTCAGAGAAGCCTGTAGAAGGTTTTATGAGAAAAGCAGCTGGACTGTCAAGGTCAGTTTGCTTCTACAATAAACTCTATTTTAAGGTCTCATTGTAACTAGTACCTATATGTTTTTATTTTCACTGTTTATGTCAAAAAAAAAAAAAAGCTGGTCAGTTCACAACCAACTTTACTTAGGACCTCAAGGACACTGCAGTTTCTTTGGGCAAGGGCTGAGAAGTGAAATTTATCCTATGCAGGATGATAAGGATGAAAAGCACTTCATTTAAATGAAGTCAAAAATTTTGATTTGTCCAAATCAAAACTGCTAAACAGATATTTCCTGTTGTTTTATTTTGACAGAAGCAAACAAGTTTGTTTTTAGAACAGTATTATCAGCTACAAACAAAAGCTACCGGTTTTCACATTAATGTGTTTCATTTGCCACACATCTGCCAAAAATAATAATTTCAGAAATTTTTTTCCCCATCATCAAAAGTAAAATAAACGTACTGTAAGAATTCCCTGGTGTTTCTTATCTGTAGGCACCTTTGTATTTTTATGTGGTCACAAAAATTCCAGTATGAGAAGATCTGTAAAATCTCAGCTCAGTGAATATACAGACATTCGAAATGCAGTTTTCCATACAGTATCCTTGCCCTGCTCCTAAATCCTTACCAGGAGAAAGCAGCTACTGCAACACAAGACAGACAGAAAAGGTACAGAATAGCACAGCATGAGCAAAGTTATCACCTCTACATTAAGAGTGCCTTACCAGTATAGTAACTTTACCCCTTCTACATAAAGGGCAAGTACACTGGAAAAGGTAATCCATAAGGGGGCTGAGGTTGGCAGAGACATCTGGAGATCATCTGGTCCAACCCCCTGCTCAAGCAGGGTTTCCCAGAGCTGGTCACCCAGGACTATGTCCAAGCAGCTTTTGGTTATCTCCAAGGATGGACTCCTCCCCTAGGTTATACACTGTGTTATACACTGTATCAATTCAGAAAAAACTGTAACACGAACCAAAGAGAGAAAAAAAAAAGTTTCCTTTTAATGCCTTAAAAGCTTTTCCTAGCAAAACTCTATTGGTAACAAATCACACCTTTCTATCGTTCTGTACAACATCATCAGTCCTAGGGTACATAGGGAAGAGAGGTCATTCAGGTAGATAAAACTGACATTAAACCAAGTCTGCTAATGCACTTGGGATGCATTCCACCAAACGCAACTAAGTCAGTCAGCATGATCCAATAGAATCCTAGAACAGTCTGGGTTGGAAGGGACCCCAAGGATCATGGAGTTCCAACCCCCCTGCCACAGGCAGGGCCACAAACATCCAGGCCTGGATCCACACAAGGTTGGCCAGAGCCCCATCCAACCTGGCCTTGAACACTTCCAGGGACGGGGCATCCAGCACCTCTCTGGGCAGCCCATTCCAACCCCTCACCACTCTCTCTGTAGAGAACTTCCCCCAATATCTAATCTAAACCTTCCTTTCTTTAGCTTTAGGAGTAGGTCAGAGAGCCTGAATCCTCTGCCCAAACACACCACAGAAATATTTGGGGCAAATTTTGTCTGATTTAATCTGTACTTCAAGCAGAATGCAAATAGTAATTTCATAATGCTCCATCTCTCACAAGTACAGTGGAGAAAGTGTGCATCAGGAAAGCCGAGGTTTTACTGTGCTGCTGTTGCTGGCTTTCCAGTCTGCATCCCACTGGAAACATGACCCAGAATCCTTTTCATCAAGCCTTGAACAGGATTCACCCTCACCCTTCTGAAACAATGTATCAGCCCTTCTACTGAGGTCAGCCTGAAGGTTGCTGATTTGGCTGTGGAAATGTCACAAACATCTAATGGGGACTGTAGATGTATTGTTCTTTCCACACCATACCTAGTTACATGCTATCCACACATATGGATACCTCAACACCAAGCCTAAGCTGCCCTAACACAAAGACCGGGGCTGGAAGTAAGTCCTATCTTCCGACGCATCCTCTAAACACTGGCAACTATCACAATAATTAGGTCTACAGCAGGTGGGAAGGGGCCCCCAGTAAATCTATGATTATACTGGACTATCCTGAGCCAGGGTATTAGTCTCAGCACAAAGTGCCCCTATCTGCCTAAGGTAGGATTCTGTGGAAGATCACTGTGATTAAAAAGTAGAACGTGATTACTTTCCATTTGCAGAGGTAACAACTGTCTTTTTGGTGAAAGTTTCCCAGACAGCTATCACATAAATCTGTTTTTCTAGTACCTCCTGGTATATATTCAGCCTACCCTTATTTCATGCAATATGTATTGTGTGGAGTCATAAGGGAACACTGAGATTTAGTAAAGAAATTGGTTATGTTATGATAATTTGAGCAGTAAAACTTGGAAGGAAAAAAAAATCAGAAAACTAGGATGATGTCTTAGAAATTGATAGGAATTAAACAGAATGATTAGCAAACGAGAACACAATATTTTGCAGCACTTCTTTGGGATAAAAAATAAATTCAGAAAGCTATATTCTGCCTCTATGGAAACATACAGGAATGTCTAAATTAAGCTATTAAAAATATTCAAAATACATGTTCTTAGAACGAAGTCACATGGAACATGAAGTTGGTCTGTGCCAGATCGCAACTACTTGTCATAAACGAAGAACAGCAGCTTCTTCTCTCCAGTGGAAAATACTGAGCTGCAGTCCTAAATAGCAGCAGAAGTGGTAAAGAAACTGCTGTATTGGAATAAGAAAAAGCCTTTAAAGAATATGATTACATTACAATAAAATTAGATATATAGCTTAGAGGACATTTTCAATAGACCTATGAAGAAAGCTTGAGAGGAAACTAAAGAGACTTACATTTCCTATGTTTTCATCAAAGTAATTTTCCCTCATAGCAAGGTTTTATTAACCTGTTTTCTTTCAAACTTTCTGACAGGTGAGCAAAGAAGTAAATGCACAGGCAAGAGTTACTGGTAGAAAAATAAAGTGCATTTTTAATGCATTTCTAATGGTTGGGAAGAGTGTTGGTTTGGTTAGTTTTGGGGTTTTTTTTCCCCTTCCTTTATTTAAGTAAGTGGGAATCCTTCAAAAATCTCAAGTTTTTTATACTTGCTCACGAGCACAGACATATGATTTGTCTCAGAAGATATCTAATTCAAGTTGATTTAGCAAGGAGTTAATGACATAATTCCTTTTAAGTTTTTGACTGAGGTACCACTCTTCTTGAGAAAAAGTCTAAGAGGCTGCAAGAGAAGTAGGTGGGAAGTATGATTAGTATCCCCCAATGACTGCATCTCCAAAATTAGTATCTGCTCCTGGAGAAGCCAGGATTCTGAAGGTTTCCTTTCAGGTGCTGTATCATCCCATGGCACAAAAGGAAGTGTCTTCACAGAGCAAAGAGGAGGCAGAGCAAGGGTGTCAGCAGCAATGTAAGGAGTCAGGATACAAGAACATACAGGTCTGCACACACTGCCATTCCTGGTGATACAAGAAGATAGGTGGCTGTGGAAACAGAAGTTCCCTAGATTTAACTTAGGACAAGACCAAGTTTACCTGGCCACATTTAAAATCTATGGCAGAATATGACTGTAGAGCATTTCCTACAGAGCCCACTGGCATGAATGCAGGAGTGTTTATTGCCTCCAGTCATATTTAGCTCGGGCCCCAAACACTGTGTTGCACATCTACAATTTTGAAGGCGAGATTGAGACTTCCCACAGTAACAATAACGGTTATGGCATGTAACTGTTATGCTTGGCTATTCTTTGCTTACTGATGAGGCAAAGATAACCTCTTCAGCCCTCTGGAAAAAAAAAAAAACCAGAAATTTCATAGGAAGAAGTAGGTTTTCTTTTTTTAAAAGGCAAAGGCTTCATCTGCAGATAAATAAATAACAGGATGAGGGAAAATATATGGGATGGTATGCTCCATTAGCAAACATCACATCTGTTACTCATATTTTAATATCTTCACTGTCACCCTGAAGCATACCATGTGCAATTAAGAGGAAATTGCAATGCAATTTTTAAAGTAAATTATTGTCAACAGACATACAGCACTAAGCCAAATGCAAATCACTAAATCAATTCAGCACCAGTTTTAAAAGTTTTGATTAATCCTCAATTCATTGCTATGCTATTATAATATGTTATTAAACGCTACTCGCCACTTTAAGACTCCCTCACTTCATATGTAATTACAGTAAATATTGATTGCAAGGGTGGCTGGGAGACAGCTCCAACACTTGCAACTCTAGTCCCTGGAGGCAAAGCATAGTGACAGTATTCTGTTCCCATGACTGCCCTTCAGATAGCCTCAGCAAAGATATAAAAATTCAATATATTAATTTATTGGTTCAAATGAATACCTGCTTGGATTTTGCTCAATTATGCAGAGAAATTTGTTAGAGAACACATTTATAATAGAAGCCTTAATCAATTTTATCCTTAAATGCTTTTGTGAAAACTGTTCCAAAGCAGCTCTGAAGACAGTCTGAGAATTGAATCACAGTCTCAGAGGACAACTAAGAGCACTGGCTGCCATAAACTTTCTCCTCCCTGGTTTCTCAACAAAACCAAGGCATACAGCTAACGGAGACCATAGCCAGTTCAACAGATTAAAAGCTGAGCTCTTCTAAACAGAGCAGCGAGTGACTACACTTCTCCTCCTCCATCTGCTCCTGTTGCTGTAAGGAAGCAAACACAACAGTCCTCCTTCATCCCACACTCCCTTTTCCCCCCTTAGCAGAAGGGGTGATATATCTCCAGCCTCTCACTCTAAAATCTACCATGCACCCAGTTTCCGAAGGATGCAGACACTCAAAGCATCTTCACACTCTTCTTGTGAGGTGAAGGTGAAGACTTGCAGAGTCCTCATTTACAAACTTAGAAGTATCTTCAGGCCAGCTTCCCTGCAGCTCCTAATGGGACAGCAGCCACAAAAAAGCACCCCCTACAATAACCAAGTTGATACGCTGCAGATTTGATTCTGGATTTTCATGCATGTCAGTAGTGAATAAAAGTGAGCTACATTTTAATTTTCACACAAATAGATCAAACAGTCCTGTGAAATATATCTGGTTTAGCTTGTGTAAATACCTGGCTATTTATTTAGAATGATGCTGGTCTATGGACTGCAGGATGGTTTCATTTAAAGGCAACATCAACATTTGGCAGATAATTCAGTCACACCTTGAACCCAGTTCCATCAGAAGATTTTGCAGAGCACGAATGCCACACACGCACACACTAAACCAATATATTAAAACATGGACCTAAAACCAGACAGCTAAAAGGTCACCATGGGGCACAAATTAATCCATCCACAAGTAGGACCTCATTAGATGAAAGTGCCATCAGTACAACTTGCAATTCCATTTCCATCAGAACAAAATTATCGTTTGTCCCAAACATTTTTGCCTAGTTGCATGTGCTCTATTAGAAGCCACCAAGGCTACATCTGCACAAGCTGATTAAATAGCACCAATAAATATTCCTAGGCACTGGAGATTTCATTATGTGTAATGTTTATTAGAGTGACCCCCAGCATTGTTTCCATCAGAGATAGCTATCATTCATCCCAAAACCTCCTGCACGTGCTCCAGGAGCCAGCAGTATTCAGAAAATAGTCCACGTATACAGTCCCCTTTCTGAAGGCAAGAAATGTAACAGTGTCTGTGCAGGATGTCTCGTGCCATTTGGCTTCAGTGTGAGACAGTGGTCCTGGGCACACCAATTTACAAAGTAAAGATGTATCCTCAAAGGATTTCTATTTTGTACAAAATCATCATTAAAAAGGAAGTGGATGCCCATGCTTCTCCTAAAGGAGAAAGGAGAAGGAAGAAAACTTCAGAGTGACTGACGCTTCAGCCCATAGCAAAGGATTGTTTCCTCTACATCTTCCTTGTTACAACCAAATACTGATGGGATGGCTATTTGTTTGTGATTGGACTACAACACATCTCCCAACCCAAAATGCCACCGCACATGTGGAACACCAGGAATTACAGTAACCATATATGCTAAGGAACAATCTAGATGAAATCTTAACTGGTTTATTTCACGGCTTTAAGCACTATTTGCAGCACTGTACCTTGTCTTCCATCATACAGTCAGCCATGACAGAAGAAAATGACTAGACTCTTTCCATTCATTATTTGAGGAATGATGTTGGACAGCAGTCAAATTAACTTCTTTGCAGTCCATCCATTTGTGCATTCTAAAGATGGAACACAGGAACAAAATTTCTTCTGTTCTTTCTCCATGTTTGCTAGATTCAGAGTGAAACAGAAAAGAAGCATGCATATGCACATACGTTACATTAACACATAGCATGTGTTAACAAAACAAAAAAAAGGTCTTGTGTGTGTGCGTGTGTGTGTATGCTCAGAACAGCTGACATGAGTTTCTGTACCACATCTACAGGTCAAATTCAGCTGTACTGCAAGTTCATGTGATACCCTACACACAGATAAAAAAACCAATTAGACTTTTTGGAACTTTGCTCTCACTGAAGTACCTCACTAAAGCAGCCAAATCTCCAGAAGTGCTCAGTAGTAACTGGACTACATTTTTTTGTGGGCACTGTTGGATGCTAAGAACTTTCAGACAAGGCAAAGCAGAGCCATTGCATGATCACTTTCGCCATCTGGTGTAACAGCAATTGGCTCAAGAGTGAATAATAATTATAGCAACAGAAGTTAAAAACTATAATGCTGGTATAAACACAGACTAACATGGCAATGCTGCTGCTGCTATCTGGCACAAGATTCAATCACCTTAGCATCCAGTTCAGGCTGCTGAAAACTGCTGATCCCTGTGGTTCCACTTAGAATGGGCATTTCAAACAGAAATGGATCTCCTCTATCACCAGTCCTTCCACAGGCTCTTTCCCAGTCTAAGGTTCACCTGTAATTCATTTGTAACTTTAGACACACACCCTTGAAATGAGAAGGGCACTGAGCCACTGAAAAATTAATGAGCCAACAGGACACATCCAAAAGCTATTTTTCTGGATAAAACTTTTGGACACAGCATCCCTAACTATACTATATACATTTTAGAGGGTTTGACTTCATTCTATTTCTAGTCTAGTCTCCTAGAGTGAAAGTCCATTAGTAGATAGCATCTTTTTTTTTTGTTTGTGTCATTGGAAAGGAATCCAATGTCTGTGATCCAAGGTTTCTGCAAAATGCAAGCTAAAGCAGTAATAATCAAGAGAATAGTTTTGGCTACACAGCTCAGGACTGTCACAGTAACATAGACACAAACCACCCCAGAAGGCTTCCATGAAAAATGGCTCCCCCCAAAGCAAACAGCAGTAGCTCAAATCTTTGTTCAAGTCAGACTGGCACATCCTTTCACCACACATCCTCTTTTAGTGTGTTTAAAAACATTCCCCTCAGCTCCACAACCCATACCACCTGCACGCTCTGATACTCCTCAGACTGTGAGTGTATGGGTTGCTCCCTGCTGCAACCAGTAGATGTACAAACCAGCACCAGAAGGAAGTAGGAAAGCAATCCCAACTGCCCATGCTCCCACACCTGCTTGCAGAACAAGCAGCAAGTCAGATGGGCTGGCATGACTCCCACACTCCCTCCTAGCTAACATGGGGCTGGAGGAGCAACAGTGTGGGGTGCTCCTGCTAGCTGTCCCACCACAGCTAGTGTGACCCTTACCACCAACTCTCACAGAGGTGACACCTACAGCTGACCAACCAAAATGTTTACAGTGAAACACAAAGGGGAATGCTTCAGGCACAGCAGTGCACGGCAATCAGATGAGTTTTGGGAAATTGAGTACGTATATTTTTTTATAATTTGGTTTTTAACACATTGTCCTTATAAACAATTATGGCAACACAAAAAATGTTCAAGAGTTTATCAAAGCTGTCTGACACCTCACGTGATACGATCCTGTTTTCACCCACTTGGACTGCAGCCTCGTATGGCAACTGCAGACCAAACAGTTCAGTGAACTTTCAGCTGAACAGTTTAGTAACTGCCTGGACCAAGGCCATGGAAAATACAGGGTCTTACTCATGCAACGGCACAGTGAAGAGTACTCTCTGAGACACTCCACTGCCTTTGGCAACAGGGGAGGGACAGAGCACCAAGTGTCATCCTGTTGCTGCTCTAATTTACACCTAAATTTGCCATTCAGTCAAACCAAGGTGGCCGAGCTGATGGAAGCTGTTCCTGTTGCCAGAATGGATGGAGCCAGTCCCCCTTCATCCCTGGTCTATCCACCCCTCAGAGGGATGCTTCACAATCTCTGATGCTTCTGAGTAGCAGAAAACTGTTCTCAGTTTTGGATGAGTTTGTCTGGTGATCCAACAAGTTTGTTCAATAAAGGATAACCCAGCACACAGCCAGAACTAGGACTGCCTTCTCACTGGCATCAGGCACACAGATAAACCTGGGGTATCTTGTCAGGCTGCATCTTCAGTCAGGCTGGAGAAGGCAAAGCAAAATCTATTTCCACCTAATTACTAGACACCACCTAGAGCCAAACATTTACAACACTGTCCAATTTCAGGATGTTTGTGTAAAGGCAAATATTGACTGATGCAATATTTTTACAATTCTGCCATTTTGGTTTCCCTGAGTTCTGGAACACAGGCCAGAGATCATCATCTTCCACATTAGTCAAAGTGTAATAGGGTTAAACTTCAGCACCTATGACTGAATGTTGACATAAGAGTTATTAAACAGATACTATCACACAGTTCTCTAGTAAACAAATTCCTGCTATTTACAGCACTTTCTGTTCAGAGTATTATGAATAACTTTTAAATGGAAGCGAGAAAACTGAAAACTTATTGACATTCTTCACAGAGACTTTCCACCATTTGTTAGCCACATATTTTGACATCTTGCATTGAGTAAGTGTGTTAAGGAACGGGACCGCAAATGCAACTTATCTCCTTCACATACCGCTCTTATGGTGAACTATTTATGGGAAGCCTGTCACCTCCACTCCACAGTGGCTAAGGAGAAAAAAATAGAAAAGCACTGTCAGGCTCAGGCCAAGCCTTTCAGTCACAGAGGTAACTTGTCTAGCAATCTCCATAGTTCTGGCCACGTTCCAGTCCTCGCACTACAAGCTGATCCCTCATCATCTGCTGGTGAAAACAAAAATGTCCAGAGTGTTCTTGAGTGGTATTCATCACACTGACTTTTTTTCCCCCTGTCAGTACAACATTTTCACTCCACAAGGTGGTATGAAGTCTTTCCCAGCCAAGCTCTGGCTCCTTTGGAAAAGCTGTCATTCACCAGGTCTTGGAATAAATACTAGCGGTCCAAATCAACCAAGATCTTTTACTCTTACAGATCAGACCTCCCAATCATTTGAGCCCCAGCTGATTCACCTATCAAAAAGTAAAAGGGTGTGAGCTTACTAATGTTTTGGAAAGTAAGGAGTATAACCATTAAATGACGCATTTTCTTTCTGAAAGTTTCCAGATCCTTTTAGCTGGATTATCCCAGATCATAAACACAGTATGTTTGGAGAATAGGAGCATACTTTATTTCAGCTAAGGTCTATGCTTTCTGCACTTACCTCTCTAGGCCAACGTCAAACACTGAGACAAACATGTGTTATAAATCATATCTTTCAACACCAACAGTTGGCCAGCCTGCTTCCACATGGATGTTGCAAAGAATTCCTCAGATGATAACTGGTGGAAGTGAGACCATAGATTCAGCTTCACCAGGGGTGAAACACAAAGAGGATTGAGAGTAGGAGGCAGAGACTCTCTTGCACTAGCAATGACTCTCTCAAGCCACCTAAGGTGACATGGAAGCAGCATGGTGAGAAAGAAAGAAAAGAAGTGGGACAGGAAGCTATTTAGAGGGAGGGAAATGGTTCAGTTTGGGCAATAACTCACGGGGAAAAAAGGCATCAATAAAGACTACCTACACCTGCAAGATGAGTTTCATTTAACCTGAAATTCAGACTTTCTTGGCTGGTTGAAGAGACCATCACAAATAATAAACCTCATCAGGATCTTCTGGTCTGCTAGGACTAAGATCAAAGGAAAGGGAGGAAGAGGAGGTCAAAACAAACTTTGACAAGAAACCAATGATGGAACAGAAAACAAATTGAAAGGTTAGCCTGTGGGGAAAAAAAAAACCAAAACCTGAAGAACACTGCATTACTAAAGGAAAAAAAGAATAAAAGTCAGATTATACAAGGTAATGAGTTTGGGATCAGTTGGAGCAGAAGGGAAGGAAGGACTGTGAAGAGACAAGACAGCAAGGCTTCAAGAGGACAGGTCAGGACTGAACAGCAGAGAGAGCACACATAGCACAGAAACCCTGCAAAGGCAAGATGGGCTGGCTACATAAGCAAAAACAAGACACTAGTGGGAGTGTGACACTAGTGGACACAAGACTGAGACAAGCTGAGGAAGCAGAAGAAATATAATACACTTATAGGCATATATAGGCAACAAACAAGAACAGAATCTATCACCCATAGCAAAACCCATACAGGTACTGCACTAGAAACCAATATTTTTCCCTTTCAATGTCAAAAGGATGTTTATAATAAAAACAGAGAGAGACTTGTTATCAAGGCCTGTAGCAACAGAATTAGGCTGGACATAAGGAAGAAAATGAGGGTGGAACAGATTGCCCAAAGAAACTGGCTGCCCCCTCCCTGGCAGTGTTCAAGGCCAGGTTGGATGGGGCTTTGGGCAACCTGGTCTAGGGCAGGGTGTCCCTGCCCATAGCAGGGGGTTGGAACTAGATGATCTTTGAGGTCCTTTCTAAGAGTCTATGACTTTCACAATTATTTCCAACCTCCATACTGCCTCCCCTTAGCAAAGAGACCTGAAATTGACTGGCCATGCTCTGGTCTATCCCAAAGCTGGTTCATGGAACAGTAAAGCAATTCCCTAAAATATCCCCCAATAACTTCACGTAAGGGTGGTCTGCACAATAGATCTAATCATTAATAATGACTCATACCATACACTTTTCAAACAAACCCACATCTTACCTTTCTTCCAATGCATACATCAGGCCTGATGGATTAAAAAAAAAAAGGGTAGCAAAGGTGGTATTTATACACTTTTTGCTGAGACACACAAAAAAGTGAGATAAAAACAGAGTTTTACAAGTACATGAGTCACCTGTAACATTGAAAAACTGGCCTTTTGTAAACTTCTCCTTTGATCCTAAATCTTGTAGTAAGCCTAAATGCATTATTTAGGTCAATCACATGACTAGATAACATTAACGTCAGGCTTTCAAACCCACAATGAGACAGGGATGTCAATAGTCAGAGTCAGAAAAGACCAGATTGAAAACAATGCACTGAAGGGGGGCCTGAGACTTTTAACCCTACATAGATTAAGATGATTAACAAAAAAAATTCAGTCAGAATGACAAAAAAATTGCCTGTCCCCAGGAAAGTATTCATCTGGCACAGAATAAATACTCACGCTCATTCTGCAGATACTCCAAAACCCTCTTTAAAACTTTCTCTGAAGTTATATATGATTTTTTCATCCTGATAAGTTACCTTCCTGTCAGTGTTCCTTAAAACAGTCCCTCATTACATACTCTTTCTTTTCACATTTTCCTTTGCTTGCATTTAGTAGTCACATAAGCATCAGCTACACTTTGTACAGTTGTACCACATGCATTTTCTGCTGTGCCTGTATCATCCTTTACTCTTTGCAGAGCTTATGAGTTTGTAGAAAATACTAATAATAATTAATGTCTAAGGAATATCAAGTTAAGAATATGAGGTGCTCTGAATCGGGGAAGTGCACATATTTCCACCCTCCGAATGACAGGAAAAACACACTCCTCTGCTGCTTCCTCTCTTAAAATTGATTTCATAACCTCAAAAGAGAGGCACACCAAATTCCACAGGTGTGCAACAGATAGCAACACACATTACATTTAAATTACAAAAAAAAACCAACCCACCACCACACAAAACCATCAAATTCCGAAAGATTAATAACTCTTTCATCCATAAGAACTTTTAAAGAAGTTTAAATCAAAAAATGTAAAACTTCAGTTATAGAAGAACAGCAAAAGTAAGGATTGCTGAAAACTTGGCCTTGGTACTGCTAAATACACAAAGTTTGGAAAAATGTGTCACAAAGATGAATGACAAGAAAACAACAGAGCAGGAAAAGGTACTCTTTGATCTCCTTGTCCTCTCATCTAGTCTCAATTAAAGCTGAAGAATCAAAACCCACAGCTCATCATCTTCCTCAATGTGAAGAGCAGGAAAAGTTATACAGGTAATTATCATGGTCACCATCAGGCCTTCCAACCAAACATAACAAAATGCTAGATCTGAAACTCCCCCAGGTTCTTATGCATGCAGGTATGAAAAAAAGATAAGCAACAGGCTGATTCTGCTTACACATCTGCTCTATTCCTCCTCCCATAACAATAAAAGAGAGATTTTAAAGTTTAAACAAATATGAAAATTTAAAAAATAATAATAATAAATGGATGCTCAAGTAACTAAACTGTTAAATTTAGGTCGCCAAGTAAAAGAATGACAAGGCATCAAACTCTCATCTCAGGTAAGGATTTCTTTAAAACAAATAATAACAATGACAATAACTATTAATACACCTTTCAAAATCCAAGGTTAACAGTACAAGGTTGTAGCCATCCACCCATAAGAAATATTTTCATGTAATGAAACTCATGGCCAACACCACCTTTGATAGACAAAGGACTCTCATGAAATCAAAAGACTCTGTCCAAGCCCTGCGACTACACCTGCCAACCCACCCATGCGCCAGAGCAGCCTTAAGTCCCAATGGTGCCACCCAGGGCAGGAGAGGAAGGGCTGCAAATCACAGCCTTGTACATTTAGAAAAAGAAACTGCTACCTGGGTTTGGAGCAAGTGTTAAAAAACTACATTTTAATGGCTGGCCAGGTCAAGCATTTCAATGAAATTTCTACAAATATTGAAATAAGGTCTGGTAATAAAAAGGACTGGGTCACACTTTAATCTTGCAACTGGGATCATATTTCCTTGCTACAGAGAACATTGCCCGGGGGTTGGAACTAGTCAGCCCCAGGTAACAGATGTGTAGAAATTACCAGAACTATCTAGAGGCATCTTTTGGAATAATAAAAAAAAATGGTTTCTCTCCTCTGTAGTTCTAAAAGCATGTTAGCTTTTCTAAATGACAAAGCAGCAGCCAAGGTTTCCGATTATCAAGAGAACACAGAACCTGCTTGACAGCAAGCAGGTCTGATTAATGCCTGCATACTCAGGGCTTCATCACCCTTTCTTTCAAAAGGATTGACCTTTAATTTCTGATAAAGATCACTTCCAAGCTTTTGAACCCAGCAGAAATAGTGTTGCTGATAAAAATGAATTCTGTTTGTATTCTGAAGAATATCATGACTATCTTAGAGGAGGGCGAAAACAAAAGTACAAAAAATGTCACTTTAGCTTCTTTTGCTATTCCATTTGAAGGGACAAAGGCACTTGGTGGTCTGCTACCAATTAAGTTCCTTCCACAAGTAGTCCTTTGCAATAAACATAAAAGTAGCACAGGCAATCATCAGGCCTGAAAATTTCTTGCAGGCCTGGTAAACGTGTTTGAACAGTGACCCTTGCAGAGCTCAAGCTGACCATAAGCATATTCAATCTCCTGCTTCCACTCCTTGTTACTCAGCCACCACTGATCCGTCATCTGATGCTTGGACTGGGTTGCATTACCTTGGCTCATAAGCCAATGCCGGAAGCTGCTTGAGTTACCTTCACCAGCCTGTTGCTGCTGCCCTGTCTTTTTCCAACATCTCCCATGTTCAGCCCTGCTTCTGTTCCACCCTTCTTTCTCTGCAGCTGGAGAGGCTAGAGGAGGGAGAAGCCATCTGCAGGTAAGCTCTCACTTTGGTTGCACTGAGCGTTATAGAGGAGAGAACAATGGAGTTGAGTTTTCTAGCCAAAGCCTGGGTGCAGCACTACCCCTTCACTCAGCCATGATTAACAAGACACTTATGCCAACTTCCCACAGGCACCTCCCTGGTTTTCTGGGTGCCTAGTTTGCAAGTGAGATGCAAATTAAACTATCATGATGCAGATTTAAAACCTCTGGGTTAGATTTTCCAGTTCTAAAGCTAGCTACAAATTTTCTAACTGTGGGGTTTTTTGCATACCCCATTTTTGAAGTGCCACAGTAACTAAACCAGAAACTGAACACACACAAAAAAACCCCCATTAAATACTGTTAAAAGCTCCGAACAGCAAATGAGTTTGGGCACGTAGGTAGAGGAGAAAAAGTGAACAGCCTTTAAGTTTCTAACCAAGAATCTCAGTTCATTGCTTGCCAAAGAAACAAATGGCATATGTGACAAAGAGCATAGCTATGTCATCTTTTGCAGATTGGCTTATACCTCATGATCCCCAAGCTGTCCAACAAACCCACGGGAAGAAAATAAGACTTGTAGACACAGTGGAGTTGTGTTAACTTAAGTCTGGCACTGTGCTGCACTGAAAAGTTGCATTGCTTTCAGATGGGAGCTGGTGCTCAGCCAGCCAGCTTGAACCACAAACAGAACAAGCTTACTTCTGCCTTTAAGTGCTGTGTGGGCATATTCAGAACATGATAAGGAGATGCACACCAGGACACCAAGGAAAGAGTAGTTCAGATCTGTGAGTCTTTTTCACACAAAGTCTTTTGTTTGTTTGTTTTGAATAACAGAAAGCATTCACTGCAGCAGGACTAAACAACACGGGAACAGGGTAGTTCTGGGAGCACCTTTAAATTGCTACCATCTTCGATGCTGAAGTAATGTGAGTGAATGAATCAGGTACTTCCCTGCAGAGTCATCTTTCTCTATGTTTTTGACCAGCAATTACGAATTTGTAAGAGGGCTGAATTATGCTAAAACAACGAGCTCCAACTGACTTCATCATCAAGTCAGTGTAGAACAGAGATGATGACCACTACCCCTCCGTATTCAGTATCGCTTCTTTCTTGGTCAGAGGAGCCATTGATGGATAATCCATGTGTCATTCTCTTCTTGTTCAAAGAGCTAAATACGGCCTCTCTCAGATAAGTCTGGCGAACAAAGGACTCTGACTGAAAAATAAACCAATTCATCCAGAAGTTACTTGCACAAGGATTGCAAAGTATGAACCCACAGTAATTATTCACGGAGTGGTAACTCCCAAAAAGGGCAGGAGACATTGCAAATGTCTTCTGCATTTCAATGAGCTGCACTATCTCAGGTAAGTTGTGTTGTATTTAAATAATAAACACACACACGGCGATGATGGGTTTAAAATATTCTAAGGTCACATCCACATAGTATCAAAATGATCTGAAACACATTTCACGGCTGAGGGATCAGTAAATTAGAGGTAAACCACAGAGCCCCAAATTTCAGAACTAACAGCATGGAAAAAGAGGTCAATTCCAGCTAAATACAGTGTCTTCCAGATAAGTCCAGCAAACAAAGGGTTCTAAAATATAAACCAATTCATCCAGAAGTTACATAAGATAATTAACATAAGTGGCACAGCTCTGGCAATGTAGTAATAACGACTCCAACTGCAATGTTATAATAAAGAATGCAGATGGTATTTGATATCAAAATAAATATCATACATGCTCGGTTGAAAAAAAAAAAATCAAACACCATACATTAGCTTATAAATTGTTTAACAACAAAGTACTTTAAACTTAAAATCAAAATATAAGTTAATAAGTGCACAAACCAATACAAAGACCGTGTCTGTTAAAAAAGCAGCCTTCATCTCAGAGATTTCATATGTCTGTGTCGCAAAGCTGGGGAATATTTCCAAACATGCTAAAAGAGATGGCAACCAAGGCATGAAGCTGAGCAATACTCTTTTTCTAGCCCACTCAGAAATAAGGAGCAGTGCCCTTCAAAGCTTTTGAGAAAAAGAAAGGTTTCTCTCAATATCTTCCCTTGTATACAGCTGGAGAAATAGAGCAGACAAGCCATTGGTCAGGGTAGAAAGGAGAGAGTTTTTCAACTCACTGCTTTATCTGATTTATTCCAAAGTTCTGAAACTAAGAAATAATTACTGTATATTCTTAGAAAAAATGAAAAAAATAAATGCTTGAGCACGCTGGTTTTTATTCTGAAAGCCTATCTTTCACAATCCCCAGTATCCCAGGGCTGAAAATATGTTTTCTATAAGGATACTCTCCAAGCTTTAATTATGCTTGCAAGCATGAAAAAGGTCACTGGACTTTTCAATTCTACCTTAAAATATGGGTAGGTAGTTAGCAATGATGCTAGTTTCTCCTATTCACTTCATTTACCAGTCTCACTCACAGCTTCTAATGCAAGCCAGATGATAACAGCACAATTCTGCGCAGCACAAAATAGCTAGGTGTGTCATTCCCACCACCTGTTCTTTACCAAAGCAGAAAATACTAACCTCACACTAATTTTTTCCCATTTTTACACCGCAGCTGATCTTGTTCTGTGGCTCACACACAATTTACATGATAGAAAACAAAAAATCACAGAAATCACAGAATCTTAGGGNCCAGGGCTCTGTCACCCTCACTGTGAAAAAGTTCTTCCGCATGTTGGTGCGGAACTTCCTATGCTCCAGCTTACAGCCATTGCCCCTTGTCCTGTCCCCACAGACCACTGAAAAGGGGCTGGCCAATTCTCCCTGCATCCCATGTCTAAGATACTTATAAACACTAATTAGGTCCCCTCTAAGTCTTCTTTTTTCCAGGCTGAACAGACCCAGCTCACTCAGCCTTTCCTCACAGGGGAGATGTTCCAGACCCCTAATCAACTTTGTCGCCCTTCTCTGGACTCTCTCCAGAAGGTCCCTGTCTTTTTTATACCAGGGAGCCCAGAACTGGACACAGTACTCCAGGTACTGGAGTACTTAAAGCATTGACAGAACGAGTCGCTTCTTTTGTGCCAGGAAACCCACGTTGACATCTCCATGATCAAGCCCAAAATCCAGGACTCAGGCTCACAACGGAAAAGGGCTCCCAATGGAAAAGGGCTCCCACCACTAGCCCCTTTGCTGCACAACAGCTGACTGATGGATGGCTGCAACACGAAGCAGATCTGCACAAGACCTCGCATCCCAAGTGTGGATCCTTCTGAGTCACTGCAGGTGGGCCAGACTAGCCTAGACACCCATGCTCTCCACGCTCAATGCGACACTGGAAGTTAAGTATTAATTTAACAGAATATTTAGGTTCCATCATAATTTTACTATTCCCTGTTGAATATGTTTTGTGATTTTTATGCCAATTTTACCACAAAGAAAAAACCGCAAACAAAACCCCCACAAAGCCCTCACATACAACTGGATACTGATATTATTGAATAATTTCCAGATAAGATTTCTGTGTCAGTAAGGATGAAGTGGACATCAGAGACTTCGCCAGTGCTGTGTTACACTAATACACCTAGGGAAGTTGTACTTTTATATGTGACAAAGCTTCACAAATAACTGAAACTGAAGCAAGATATGCCTGCTCAATTTATTAATTTATCCCACTGTAGTTTTGATTAAAGTTACTCTTCTTCCTTTAATAGACAGAAATATCAATTTTCATCATGTAACTGACGAAATGTAATTTGTAAGACACGTGAACTCAGACCATCCAAAACTCCTTCAATAATTCCTTAGCTTATTGACCAATCATATTCTTTGCTTTAAGTACAAATGCTGGTATTAAATTCACAACTGAACATGAACAGCATAAAGTAGTGATGTAATAATTTTGGAACACCTACACTGTTCAGAGCCATAATGTAGATGTACTGTACACAAAAACCCCAAAAGTCTGTGAAAAAAATTGCATATGAAAGTATTTCAGAGTAAGAAAAATTTTCAAAACAAAACCAATAGCAATGGATAAGTATACAAGAAGATTTCTTTTTGTCATTTCCAAATAGACGCAAAATTTGCCTTTATCTCACACAGTTGGTCATGTTTTATTACAAGGCAACTCTTACTACCTGATTCTTCTTCAAAAAAACCCACTAACTAGTTCCTTAATATTCAATTAGTCCTTCCAAAAGACTATTTCCAGAACAAAATGTTCCTCACAGCACTTGTCTTTATCGGAAACTGGCTCCTGCACCAACACAAAGCTACTGTTTTTAAAAAATATCACTATAATGTAGAATTTTGTAGAGCTATGTAAGAGCTGCTGAAGTCTGGCCATTTCCATGCCAAGGTGCAAGACTGCAAACAGTTTTTGCTGCCACACCTAAGCCAGGAAAGAATCAAAGAAAAAAGGGTTAGTAACACTAAAAGCATGTTGCCACAGAATATAGCACCTCAATCTACAGGTAGTAAGGACTGTTGAGCAATTAGCTAAAGGTATCAGTTTGGTGAGATTTTTATTATTATTATTATTTAGATTTTTTTTTTTAATATGCAGGCTTGGTTTGACTTACACATGCTATTTTTCCCCATGCTCTCATGTTTTCAGCAATAAAACTCTCTACAAAAATAGAATTAAATTTTGTTATTAACATCCAGTGTCAGTAAAGGTAGCAATAACTTAGGCAAGGGCATTTTTGGTTAGGCATCATGCTTTTTGGTTTCCGTCCCAGAAGGGGTGGGGGGTGAATAAACCCAAAACAACTTTGCTGCTAGCATGAGAGAGGGTGGGACCCCATAATTCAGAAGAGAAGCCAACTATAAACAAAGGAGGCTGACACTTTAGAATATTAGATTATAGCCTCAATTCAAAACCATTTTAGTAATGAAGATACCTAGGAAGAGAAATGTACATGCTTGTTTATTTTTATTACCTCTTGTAAAGGCTGATTGGCTTTGTTTAGCTTTAGTTATCATGGTGTCTAAAGATGCAGGCTCCAAAACGGAGCACCTACTAGACCAAATCTGTAGATCCAAGTAGAGCACGCTTCACTTACTGCAGTCTCCCATCTCTGCACCAATCCCAAAGGTTTCCAGCAGCTGAGCCACAAACTCTGACTCCCAGGAAGATGCTGCAGGAGGTACAGCGGGAGCCCCCTTACAGCGTGCAGGACGTGTTGGGGCTGGGGCAAGGAAACCTACCCAGCCCCTGGAAGCACGGCTGCTCAGAAGCTGCAATCAAACATTTCACTAGAAAAGCTCGGAGCTGACATAAACCAGCAACTGTATGTGTGCAAGCGAAGAGAGTATCCGATCCCGCCTGTTTACCAGTGTCTGCAGGGAGCTGCCCTCAGTTTGTTATGATTAGTAGGTATCACCATTTGCCAATTGCCTACAGAAACACTGCCGGTTGGAACAATCTGTATCACTGAATCCATCAACAGAACTGGGCACCAGTATTGACAGGTATGCCCGAAGAGAAAGAACAGCTAAGTAACCACCAAGTTTCAGGCACCAATAATAAAAAAAATAGGAAACAAAACTGATTCCTAAATTCCAACAAACATTTGCATCTGAACAATGTGATACTACTACAAGCAGTAGAAGAGACAGGAGAGGAAAAAAAAAAACCCCACACAGGACAAATAAGATTTCTTAATTTCCTTTATTTTGTAAGGGAAAGCATTCTAGTACTTAAACATGATTTATGCTCTGTCCTCATGATGATCTACTAGATGCTCATGGTAAAAAGAGGTTTAATCTAGAGCCACATTGTTTTTGTAGCATCTGCAGGGTTTTTTTCAGGACAAATCCCAGTAACTAATGATCTTCCTGTTATCAATCTCTCTAGAGGGCATGAAAATTCATTTTCCCAGTCTTGACACACAAAGACCCTGTCTTGCTTATTACAAATATATACGTATACAAATAGTTTGGGTAGTGGAAGACATTTAACGGCCATCAGGACCACCATTATGGCCAAACACGAAATCCACTTGTGGCACAGGAATTTTGCAAGCAACCCTTGCCACCTTGCTGCTACTATTGCTGCTCAAAATCCTCTGGCTACAGGAATTCTTCAGGAAAGAATTTGTACATGGGACACATCTGTCTCAGTGTGGAATTGTTTTTAATCACAAAGTAATTTTCTGTATCTAAAAAGAGGAACCAGGTAATAGAACACATGTACAGATGAAACATGGGAGGTTAGCGGGAAAAAAGAGGTACACCATGATCCCTCTCCACCAGACACACTTTTTTTCATCATTTTCTTACCAAGACCAGAACTGACCAGTTCAGATGACAAGCCAGGATAAATTTGAGGAGTTCAGAACTCACGTGTTCTGCTTGGAATTGGGCATCAGCCCCTGGGTGCTCAGTCCAAGACAACAGGGACAAGTACTGACATTTAAGTCACAGGCCACAGAAGTCAAACAGATTAGAAAATCTCAGAATGAACTGAGTAGGAGTATTTTCAGGGACACAAGACCTCTCATGTGGCAAATTAAAGACAAAGGATGTCTCATCTAAGTAGCTGGACAAGTTATTTGAGACAGCATGAAAAATCCCTCTCCCTGTTTGACAGCAAAGTAGGAACTCTGAATCCATGTAACATTTCCCACAATGATGAAGTAAGAAAAGAAGCCCAGTCTTTTAAGAGCATAGTTGGCTTCATCAAAGAGGTATTTAACAGAAACTTTAGATGTCCTGTTCTCCCACTGTACACCAACACTTCAACATATTCTGGAGGAACAGATACTTACCTAGGCATCCCATTCTGCATAGCTGTTTGAAAACACACAATTTATCTCACTCTCCTTTTCATTATTAATTGTTAGACTTCTAACTCAAGGATATCTTTATCTTACTCTGATACCAATCTGATTAATGGACGCAAACCTTTCACCTTTCAATTACGCAGTAAATTTCAACTGCTTCATGAAACTGATTAAGCCTGTCATATCCTTACCCATAGATAACGTAAAGCTTGTGTTTGGTACAGAACCAATTATCTTTGACCGATGAAGGAGGCATGCTTCCTTTTAGGGTTGGATTTTTTTTCCCATTCCTTTTTTATGCCTACCAAGTCCTCTTAGCTAAGGTCTTTTCACTGCAAGAACAGTGAAAAGTGAATTGCAAAACAGCACTATCAATTTCATGCTTTCAAGAGGTTAGTCTCAAAATTCTCTACAGGAAGCATAGACAAGTGTAGGACAAGAAATGAAAATCCTGAAGAATACAAAGTTTCTGAAGTTGAGATACTCCATAAAAGAGACTCCAAGAATCTGCACGAAAACAAACGTGTTGAACATGGGTGACCAGACAATCTCCACCTGACCCAACAAAGTGATGCTCGGTGATTCTGTGATGGTGATAACAAATACGCAGTACCCACCAGGAGCACAGTGAGCAACTAAAGCGGCACTGGGGAACACTGGCAATACAGAGGGGAAGTGCTGCCCAGCATTCTTTCCCTGGGTAATTACGTGCTTGTCTGAAAGACCAATTTAGAAGCAGCAGGATGGCCCAGAGAAAACATTTTGGTTCTCCATTCTGTTAAACTGTTTTCCAAAAAAGCTGGAACCATCAACTTTGAATAAGTAATGCACACTCTGTCTGCAGTGTCTATGGGCAAGTGGCTACATTTACTTTAAATGCATTGCTAAAACACAAACATCCATGAATTATTGGCAAGCAGAATATTGTTCCTTTCACTACTGGATATCAAATGTCAGAAAGATCCCGTGGAGTCAAAACAATGAAAACAAAATTTAAAAACAAAAAAGTCTTCTAACGCCATCAAGAGCATAAAGATCTTAAGACAAACTCAGATGATATTATCACATACAAGAGTTAAAGCAGAAAGATTTTCAGTTAGCCCCTTTTCCGCCACCCATGCAAAAACATTCTCCTTTTCATGTCTTTTCTTTTTTTCCCTTCATAAAATATGTCTCTGGTTGAGGAAGTGGAAACTTTCAAGCGCGCAGATGTTCGGGATTGCACACTAGCAGCCTGCTGGGAACCATTAATGGTGTAGACAGTAAAGTTATTCAATCATCTACAAGTCACTTTTCAAAACCGTTGCCCTCAGTCCAGGGGGTGATTAATGGCGTCCAGCAATGACACAGATTACCCCCTGCCCATGCGAGAGCTTTGATTTTAATGCAGTTAAGCTACTGAAGTAAACAAACCAATTTGGGTGTTCAACTAGCTCTTTGTCTCATTAAAAATTATTTGACTAGACTAATGGTAAAAGAATATTGCATATGTCCCCAAATTCAATTTGGCATTCTGTAATCATCGCAGCAATTACATCTGCAAAAAGTTAAGAAATTAACGGCGGCAGCAAATGATCAACCTTTCATTAGGGACTTTCGCGCGTAACAAAATTAGTATTTTCTAATCACCATGGTACAGCAAGCATGCTTTTGTATGTTTCAGAGGCCAGCAGCAACTACAGTTGCCAGGCAAGAGTCTCAGCAAGCATTTGCAAATTTGCTGTTCAAATCCAAACAGCACTCTGCCCCTCCCGACTGCAAACTGCAAGTCCAGCATCCCTCGAGTAGGCCTTCTGCAGTCGGGTTTCAAGGCTGCGCTTGGCACTTCATGTTGGGGCACGTTCTCCTGCCCTCTCTTGTACAACCAATATAACAAGTGTGAACGCAAGCTGGATTACCAAGGCTGAGGTATTTTGTTTCTCTGTTTAAATGTCAGGTGCCCCATGATGATTTGAGTTTAGTGTTCTGGCACGAGAAAATTCGAGCTCACAATACCTGTGAGTGAATATATGGCTGCCTTAGTCTTCCACACACGTCCAGTGACAGAGAAAATCACTACAGAAGTCATAGGGAGAAGGCAGGCGGTTTGTAACCAGAGAAGCGCTTGGACAAAGCTGATGGCAACCTGCTGCCCAAGGAGTCCTGGAGGGAGTATCACTCTGGGCATGACCCGGTGACTGATCAATTTAATTACTTTTAAAGGGATGCAACAGGACTGTGCCACAGAGCTATTTACCCAGCTAATACCGCCAGCTCACAGTGAAGTCCTACACGGGCTCCCGGCCCCCACAACACAGGCATCCCGGAGAGGCCTGCTGCAGTGCTCACTGACTGCAAGACAGTTGCCCACGCCTGTGCAGTGCCACACCATGACCTCAGGGGTCATTTGCCCAAATCACCTTCCCAGTGTATCCCATCGTCTTAACATTGTCTACTGCTGTCGTTATCACAGGACGGAAAGAAGGACAGAAAAAAGTACGGAAAGAAGAAAAAGAAATAAACTGTAGAAGTCCCCTGGTAGAGTGGAGCTGCCAGCGTGCCATCCTCAGCTTCAGAAAATGTCGCTGGCCACGCATTTCACAATACATCAAAGACTGCTTTCAAACCTTCACACTGCTATCCAAGACTCATTTTTCATCGCATGCCTCCCAACAAATAAATGCCAGCCTTCAGCATCTTACGACCGAGAGCTACGTATCCATTTCCCACACATCCTGGTCTGAACTCACTCCAAACCCATCTCCTAACACCCTGCTACTTCCTCACCACTCATCTCAACCTTCCTTTTATCCTCCCCACACAGTTTTTTAGCATCTGTTCTACACATACCCACAGCACTGTAACCTGATAGAAACTTTGTAAAACCTGCTTAAATTCAACAAAACACAATAGATGGCAGGGAGGATTATTTTCCTTTGGCAGCATGACACAATCAGCACCCAGAAAGCATACTAAGAAATAGTTTCCAGATCAAATAATACAATTCGCATACATAGTTCTGATGAGCATTTTAATCTCCCAGTGTCTGGTGGCCCAGGACTTCTAGGCAGATGATGTTAATTATTATCTGGTAAATGTACCAAGGAGGGACACAATAGATGAGACTAAAAACACACAGAGGTGACAAAGAGAAGCAAAGTTGAGCAAATAGGGGCAGCATTTTACTTTAGTTTATCAGCACAAGGTAGGGGCTGGGGTGGGAATAGAAGGCTTCAAGCACTTCATTCTCAAAACAGACTTGACCTGTAGCAAAAAAACCCCAAAGGTTTGCCCCAAGTGATACTGTGATGCAGCATTACAAAGAAGATTTTTGTCACCACTCCCAACTGTACGCTGAACCAAGGGACATAAAATAACAGTAACCATGCAAGTTTCTTTTTAACTTTCTTATAACTCTAATTTATCAATTTACCAACTCTCTAGGTGTATTTAATACAGAAAGAAACTTGCAAGTTTCTAAAGAAAAATAACCATACATTTCCTGCAAGATGTATCTTTATGTTGCTTTGGCTCCAAACACAAAGTGAAATATAAGAAAGTGATACTGAATTGCTAATGGATTACAAAAAGAGTTTCATTTTTACAGTATGCTTCCATTTTAGCTTTTACGCTTTGTGTCCTACTTTCTGGTCTATTAAAAGAATTCTTTGCTTTTTAATTTTAATTATCTTCTCTTCAACCTTTCTTTATTTCTTCATTGACAGGATATTATTACTCCTTACAGAGAACGCTCTTTGATAAATAGGACCACTACTTTAAAGATGCATTTAATTCCTCTAGCTCACTTCCTCACCCTGAAGCAGTTTGCCACTGAGCACCTATTCTTTTGAAGGTCTTTCATACATAAATCAAACTTCAAGAATCAAAACCAGAACATTAATTGTTACCATAAAACTTGAACTTTGCTATGCAATGAAGCTACAGATACTGAAATCTAAAAATCTGAAGTCAGCATTAATGGATTTCTGTGTCACTTCCATTACAACTTTCTTATTTGACCTCTGCAAAGCATCTCTTGGTTTAACGCAAAGGACAAAGTAGAAGAGGCACACAGCCTTTTAGTGGAGATTTCTTTGTTAAAGCTGTTCGTACTGCTAGCAGATGCAGCTTAATATAGCTTCATCTTGAATGATGTTTTCTCAGATAAAAATCTTCTCCAGTCTGTTACCTGTCCACAAAAGTTGAGAAATTTCATTGTTTTCAATTATGTTTTGCAGAAGGTGGATAAGGGTGATCTGACAGCGTCAAGATAACGGAAGAGTGTTTAGAAGTCAATAAATGTTGTTAATGATTTCTATGTCTGATAGCTAAAATTCCAATTTTAGCTTCCTAGCACAAATCAGGATACTGCATTGAACTCAGTAAGGCATCAGATAAAGAAAAAAGCACTCTACTGCTCAGTCAATAACCACCCTGAAATTATAAAAGCAGGAGGACATGCAGTTTTCTGCAGACCATCCAGGTGTTAATCATACAAGGAAATCGCTTAAAGCACAGCTTGCTCTTCTCTCCCCCACCTTTTTCTTTTTTAAATAAAAGCTTGCTTTTCTCCCAGCAGTGTTTATGTATAGCTCAGGCAGTGAGTTCTTACAACATCTTGCATTTTCAAATGTCATTCAAGCTGTTTGTCAATCTGTCCTAAAATGTCACATCGTAAAGAGCTACTCATGTTTTCTACTTCTTATGCAAGCCGCTGGTTGCCACTTAAACAAGATGGAGGATTTTTTTCCTATATCTAAAGAAGTTTTTATCTAAAATTGACGTTAAGACTAACATCATCATGGGAATAATTTATTTCTGTGAAGTTTAAATCCTTTTTTATAAAAAGAGATGAACCATCCCAGCCACACATGTGGCTTGTTCACAGAGATAACTCGAGAACCCTTTGCTCCTGCAGGATGCTGTTACTAAGAGGCACAGAAGCTGAGGGGCAGGGAATAGAGTCCAGAAACGAGCTCTGCCTTCAGGAGTTTTCACCAGCCTTCCAGTTAAGCTAGCACAATCACCATATTTGAAATGGGCATTAAATTGGTCATTTTCAGGGAAGTGGCTAGGGTTGGGGGTGGGGAGCAGAGTTTTGAGGGCTTTTGCCATTGTTGGTTTGCAGGTTTGCTTTGTTTCTTGGTTGGGTTTTTCTAACCACATTTTAAAAAACAAATTGGAAGTTTTTATAAAAGAAAAACTGGAAAAAACAAAGCTCTTCTGAATTAACCTGTTTTCATTGGGTTTTTCAACTCTTTGTGTTGCTGTCCATGTTTGTCCATGTAAGTCATTACAAAATCCTATCGTATTTCTACAAGTCATTCCAATTACCTGTCTTTAAAGAAACACCCTGCCCAAAGCCCCTTAAAAAGCCTGTGTCCTCCTTCTTTCCATTATCCTGCCCTCTTCTGCCCTTTTCTGGAAAAATAAAGTCAGTGAAGACTTTTCCCATACAATATTCAGAACCTACTGTAACTTACGTAAATATTCAAGCAATTAATCAAACTGTAATACCTGACTTCTGGTTTTCCTCGGGCTTTACATTCCCCTAATACAGGGGCTAGCATTCTTCCTCAAGTTTACTTGGCCAAACTCTATTGGAATGCTACAAGTAAAATAGTACAATGTGAAATAAATGACTCTCAACCCTGCCAACTGACTGGGTGTTTGTATATATTATCAGAAATAAGTCAGGATCTACTTATACTCCCAGCTGAAGTCAGCTGGAATCGTGCCGGCTCGCACGATTCACACTGGGCCATGTTAAACCTCTCCGGCCAAGACTTTGTTTTAATACCTCTGAAACACCTTGCAGATTTTGATGCCATATAAAGAACAACAGCAATAACACTAAGTCAGCCTTGCATAATACTGTAAAACGTTTAAAATAAATATGCTAGGAGGACCTGCTTGAATAACAGAGGGTGCTGAACAGTATTTAGTGCTTGTGACCACCTGCAGGATCATATCCAGGATACAATGCTAATTTTAGGTTTCTGGATGGATGCCCACTATAGGGTATGCTATTTTTACTAAGTTCTGACATGCCTGTCCCATGGCACATCTCCACTTCTAAAGTGGTACTGTGAGGCTATTAAAGCTTCCAGTTACCACTTGGCTCAAAACTGTAAATGACTACAGTCTTTCACAAAAGTCTTCTTCATATTCTGATTGACTTTACACAACAGAACTTATGAATAAAACCAAAATAAACACCTGGAAACAGTATAATTAGAAGGGATGAGCTGCGGTATTATGTCTTCCCTCACCCTGCAAAGTGTCTCTCATCAAAACCCAAAACAGCAGTTTACATAAATTAAACTTTCAGTCCAGGAAAATCACACAGAAATAGCCTTCACCTTCTACATAGGTTCTTCCAGGCATCTATACTGTATTGTACACACCTCTCTCCATTTTATTGAGTGGCAAAATAGAATCAAAATTATAACAAACACACGTGGTGATAAATGTATTATTGCATTCCACATCATAACATGGATGTTTGGGTCCACCATTCATCAAGTTTCAATTTAGATCTGTAAGTCACTGAGCACAATGGACAATTTAGTTTTACATCAGTTTATACTGCAGAGCTGCTGTCTAGCTTTCCCAAGAAGGGGAACAGGGTCAGCAAGCTTGAATGAGCTTTAGCAAGGAGGGTTTAAGAGTTCTACCTTTGTCCTCATACACTTCTTCCCTCACCTGCCACATTTCAACAGGTAGACCGAGACTGTTCCGAGAGCTGTCTTCTGTTATGCCATATCTTAATACATTTTTAATCATAAAGATTTAAATGTGAACATGGTATTTGGCAGGCATCCTGAAGCAAACAATAAGACATATCTTCTGCTGAGATCTCCAGTGAAGACAGTCCCAATAGCAAGGAGGAAATGTCAGCCAGAAACAGTTACACGAAGCATAAAACCCCCCGAGAAGGAAAAAGTCTTTATTTATTAAATTAAATGCAAATTTTTCATTCTAATACTTCTGATCTGTTTTTGTGGATTTTCTCAGGTATGCTTAATTAAATCCAGTCATCAACACCAACTTTGTTCAAAAGAGCAATTAATGAATATGGCACAGAAGCTGCTTAGCCCTGGAGGAGTCTCTGACATTTGTTCATAGTGAAGACTGTTCATTAATTGTTCCTTTTGTTCTAAGTCTCTTAATGATATTTTTGACACAACAATACAAGTCATTGTGACTTATTCCTCACAGGTAGCGACATCTGCACTGTGTTAAGTTAATAAAACTACCTTTGAAAGATTTTCAAGAAGATACTTAAAGACACAGGGGAAAAAAGGTCTGGATGTACTGACAGCAGAATAAAGAAGCTATATTGACATTCTTATCTCCAAGTACACTTTGTACTACAGGTAATTTAAGAAAACATTTTTGTGTTCCATCTTCACCATAATTAATGGCACTCAAGCAGAAGTCCACGATGCTATTACAACCTATTTGAACTGTGTTCAAACCAAACCGAACTATAGGACTCCATAGGATTCCTGTTGATCCTAAGTTCTCACACAACAGAGAAGACTGGTTTTTTGATTGCTTTAGAAAAAAACTCAATGCATTGTTTTGTTGTTGGTTTTTTTTTTGGTTGGTTGTTTTTTTAAAGGAATAAAAGGTGGAGAGTAAAGAGGCTTTGTGTTATAGAACCACCACACTGAAGCAAAGGTCTCTCTTCAAAAGTTGAAACAGGGTTGTCATTTCACCCTTACTTCTGGAACTCAAGAGCGATAACCAAAGCAATCCCATAAATTAAAGCACATACTCAGTGTGCACTTTGGAAGTTTGAAAAATTAATTCATCTCAGTAACATCCATAGCAGAGTTCTACTGCAAAGCACACACGAATTCACAGAAGATACACAAAGTAAATAAACAAGCTGGATGGAAGCTTCATACCTGGAAAGCAGCTGGAAAGCCCTGTAGATCCACAGACCTTCAGCACACAAATGGAAACAGTGTCTACCCTCAGAGCTGATGACATTAGTCCCATTATCCTGACCCAGTTTTCCAACTTGAGATTCAATTTCTCTAATTCACATTACATAGCAACTCCCTCTGCCTGCCAATTATTTACATTAACAGAGTCATCAAGTTTCACGCAGTTATGTGTGTGAGAAACTCTATGTTAAGCATTTCATTAGCTAATTGTATACCTCTGAGTACTTCAGAAAAGTGGCACTGCTGGTTAGCTGGAACCTTGTTTCTTGATCTAGTCCAAAAGGACTAGAGGCAACCAACGAGGGTGACGCTGTGAGCCAAGTGGGTATCAGACGTGTAGTGGCAGAAGGAAGGAGTAAAGGTTTTCATGATTTCACAATTGCCCATATCCCGTCTCCAAGCTCCCACCACATTGTTCTCCTCTGACACATGGGCTCTGATTTCTTCTGAAGCTTTTCATTCCCACTCATCCAAAGTATCTTCTCCCACTTCTTATTTCTACCATCTGTTTCTCCCAGTTGCCCACTACCTGCTTCATTATCTTTACTCCTTGAATGAAGCGTTTAATAAATACATACATATGTACATAAATAAAGCCGTCTACCCACACTATAGCAGCTGCCTTTCTCTGTGCTGAGTGTCAGGATACAAAGCAACATTAAAAATACCTGACAGCCACATGGGTGCCAGCAGGCTCCTGCCAGCCCAAGAACCCCTGCAAAATACTCAGCCTTGGAATGCAGGAAAGGTGATCTGCACCTCTTAGATGTGACAGAGGTAACACGATGCTCAGCTGACCTTCTGATGCCTAACAGAAGGATGAGTTTGCCCAGGACTTGCTCACAGAAGCAATTTTACCTGCTGGGACACCACCTTGGCTGACTTACTAGAGAGTGTAAGCAGAAAAGGGTAATTCCACCTACATACAAAATTCACAACAGGGTCTCATCCTTGATGGATTACTCAGAGAAGGATCAGCGAGCCACGACAGCACTGTCATTCACACCTTTTTATTTATATGAACAGAAGAATCACTTAAGTTTCTAGACAATCATATGTTCATTAATATGCTTACACACATACACTTATTACCAGAATGCCAGAGTACCCTGGCCTGTCTTATTCCTTAGACATCATCCTGCACATGACAGGCCTAGCAGAATTTAATTAAATTACTAAATAATAAATCAAGGGATATCCTGATTTTTTGTCTTAAAATGTACACAGGAGAAAAAGGAACTCAATAGACAGAGAATAAGAGCTCATTGTGTGAGCATTGTTATACTAAAAGGCAGATACCAAACCCGTAGAACACTTACTATCAACTTTGTTTGTCCCATGAAGCAGTACTAAAGTCAACCTTCGACATTCTACCCCCTTTTATTAGCATTAAACAACCTAACCATTAATTGAGAACCCTAAAAAAGCAACATACTACTGCACATTATCTCAGATAACATATTAGGACCTATCGATCCCACTTTTGGAATTACCGCTGCAGTTTGAGGAAACTGAATTGTGTTCAGTTCTGGGCTCCTCAGTTCAAGGAGGACAAGGAACTCCTTGAAAGAGTCCAGCACGGGGCCACCAGGATGATTAAGGGAGTGCAACACCTTCCTTATGAGTACAGGCTGAGGGAGCAGGGCCTCTTTAGCCTGGAGGAGACTGACAGGTGACCTTATTAATGTTCATAAATACGTAAAGGGCAAGAGTCAGAAGGATGGAGCCAGACTCTTCTCAGTGATGTCCAGCAATAGGACAAGGGGCAATAGATGCAAGCTGGAGCACAGTAAGTTCCATGTGAATGTAAGGAGTAACTTTTTCACTGTGTGGGTGGCAGAGCACTGGCACAGGCTGCCCAGAGAAGTTGTGGAGTCCCCTGCTCTGGAGACATTCAAAACCCTCCTGGATGTGTTCCTGTGCGATTTAGTCTAGGTGATCCTGCTCTGGCAGGGGGGTTGGACTACATGATCTTTCGAGGTCCCTTCTAAGCCCTAACAATCTGTGATTTTGTGAAGAGGAAAGAACCTAAAGGAGTTAGAAATTAAAACATAACAACTGTACTTCAGTCTTACACAATACACAGATTTAATCACTACCTGAAGCAAGATTGCACAGCAATATATGCTATCAAATCAAACTCTGAAGAAACATTTGTACTTGCAAAATGTTCGTGAGCTTTCAGAAAAGTATATTAAAATCTCAGACTTCAGTATACATTCTTATTACTATAGTCCAGTGACCTTGTCCACTTTTCTGGTCCATCTAAATTAACATAATATCACAATTTCCTGAAATTGTACTGATTTAATTGTGCCTTTTGAATCCAGTCAAATCACATCGTGACCGCTGCCTTTAGAAGATCCCACTAGGGGCACCATGAAGGATTAATTTAAATTATATTTCTTTTATTCATTTTTTCCTCTCTCAAGCAAAGGTTGCTCCATTCTTCCCTGCAGTCCAGCTTGCCAGAACAAAGTTAAGAAGTTTATGAATTTTACATATTACACATAATCAATATTTGATGCCAACATTTCTTTGCTCTTCAAAGGGATGAGCTCTTCAGAGCTCAAAATAAAACTATCAACTATCAGAACAGTGTCCTGATCTCTACTTCACTTTATCTTTTGGCATGGTCTTGTGCAGTAACCACTGGACTGAAGCTGATAAGTTCTTCTCAGCAGAAAGTCCTGTCTGTACTTTCCCTATTGTTATGTTTGCCTGGATGCTACAGCAGCATCCGGACTAAACAAAGGGAGCACATTATCTAGCCAGGACCACTTTTTTGACAAACTGGAATTGACTGTAAAAATGTGTGTGTGAATGCACTCCTTTTATACTTTTATAGATATATATATATAAACTGGATGGCAAGGTATTTTGACTATGCATGCAGTAAAAGAGGAAAATATTTAAAATGCTGTTTGCAAGCAATTCTTCAAGAAACAAAAAAAAATGTCACAGATCGATTTTATAATCACAGAATCACAAGGTTGGAAAAGGCCTTTAATATCATCGAGTCCAACCGTTCCTGTCCTTTGCTAAACCATATCTCTAATTAATATAAAGCTTTCATATGATACATAGGTTTTGCTGTTGGGTTGCACATTACTATGATCCAGTCATCTACCTAGAATAAATTTGGTCACTGAGCCCCACCCAAAAACTCCTACACAGAAGTTATTGCTCAAAAGAGGACTGCCTATCATGGCCTAGATTTAATTCCAATACACTTGTCACACATCACTGAAGTATCTATCAAGACTCTAGTTTCACTGTAAGGTTGCATTATACTTGATCTTTCTCTGATGTTTTAGAACCTTGAGCAAACCGAACACATCACATGCGGGATACGGGCAGAGGAAGGCAGTTTGCTAGCACCTCCAGCTTACTTCATGCCACAATGGGTAAGGCACCAGAAATCTCACCGTTTGGATGGTTCTGTGCAGAGTGACATGCGTCCTTCACTTTACATACTGAACCATCTTGGAACACGCTGGGAGTTATCATACCAGACAAATAAGTATGGACTCCCTGAGTGAACAGAGATGCTGTCCACAGACACCTTGGGACGTGGATGCTGTACTTCCAATCATTTCTATCACCAGAAAAACTGATAATGGAAAATTGATGCAACAGTTTTCTCTGCTGATGAGCTCCTGGGGCCAAGGGGTAACGAGCGTAGTTATCAGCCTAAATGCTGGTAAAATGGTGAGAATGTCTAGGGAATTACTACCGCAAAAAGAAGGTAAATGAAACAACATTTCAGAAGACACTAATAGTTTATGTACCAGTTGTCACTGCTAATGCCGAAGAGATTATCGGTTAGGTCAACTCATCACTTCCTCTCTGCTTAGCTGCCTACAAGAGCAATTCCAAATTCTTTTCAGTTACGTATAAAACTGAAAATTCTTTTCAGTATAATGTATAAAACTGAAAAATATAACACTAGGTTCTGTCAGCTCAAACCCTATGACTCACTCAGAAGAGGAAGGCTTCCACAAGCAACCCAAATCACATAAGCCTAATGCTTGTAGGATCAGTTATACAGTGATGAAAGTCAACCCAGATGCAACCGGGGCTATTTTCTTCTTAATGTTTTAGGATGGAGAATGGTATTAAAAGTACCTAAAAGACAACATGAATGATATTCGGGAACAGCCAGTCAGTTTTTTCTTAAGACATTTATCAACTACCTATAGATATTAACACAAGCACTCACAGAAACACTGTTCTTCCTATGAAGATTGATTGGTAGGAAATAACTTTTTATATGGAAGCAAGAACATTCAACACTATGCATCTTTTCTTACAAGGCTTAGAAAAGTTGTCCCCAAATAAGCAAGAAGGAAACAAGGGACTCCAACGTGTTCCATATAGCAACACTTCCCACAGTGCAGAGAGCAGCAAGGGGAAACAAGCAGCTGGCCTGGCAAGAACTGAACCATATCTGAGGGTTAAAACCAGGAATCTGTAGATCCCCAGGTTTTGTCTGCAGTTAAGTTCTCTAAAACTTATCCATGGCTACAGATAAGTCTTTGAACGTGTCAGCATGGGCAAAGAGCTGGGAACAAGTGTGGTATTAACCACTTCGCTGATTTCAAACGCCATTTTCAAAATCTTCAGTGTTGGCATTGTTAGTGATTTGGGGTTAATAAAACAGGTCAAGGCTGATGAGAGTAGCAGGGTGAGAGGTAAATCTGCAAAATTAAAAGCTACATGCAATCACGAACCAGGCCTGGTTTCTACAAGCAATTCACAGTATATAAAAAGGTAAGTTAATCACATGAGTTGCTCCTCCAAACAGAATTCCCTATGTTTGCAGTTACACAATTCTCATATTTTTTTTTAATAAAATATTACTGATATGACTCTTCTTTTTTTTTAAACCTTCTGAGGAAAAAAAACCCCAAAACTAAACCACCACACTATTACAACACAGCATCTCTACAATTGAAGTTGAAGGACAAGCTCTGTCAACAGACATCCTATAAAAAGACTAATGTGTGTTTTCCCAAGAGGCAGATAGCCCATTGCAGGCAATGCATTCATATGGGTACTCAAAGGAAAATAACACATTTGCTCAAGTTATTTTAAGAGCACTTTATGATTATGGGTTTGAGAGACAAATATAAAGACTCAAGTTAAATATTGGAATTAAGTGTTTACCTCTAATTCAAGACTATTTTTCTTCAACCCCTGATACTGATGTCATTGGCCTTCTGAATAAATAATTTTGCAAAACAATTTTCACTGCCAGTTACAGATAAGGGAGGGGAAAAAATGGAATTTTCTTATAAAAGGTAGTTGCAAACTCACAGAAAGGCTACTGAAGGAAGAAAACAAGTCCCTCCACCCACACTTTTGATTTAATTTAAAACAACAGACAACAACAGCAAAAAGAACAATGATTAAGATGTAGAGCCAGGAACAGAAACTTTGTTGCCATTGCTAGCTACCTTTTCTGTTTGTTTGTTACCAGCAGTTAAAGGATGATGCCCAAGCTGCACCACAGTTAGTCTTCAATATTAAAGACTTATCTAATGCTTCAGGTAAGGAATCTAACATGATGTACACAGGAAAGCAGTAGAAGATAAACTGGAAAACCTTGCAATTCTCTTGGACAACTCAGGTGACCCTGCAGACTCTGGCAAAACTTTACAATAGAATTGCATCACTTGTACAAGTCACCAGGACCCAGGGTAAGAGTATTTTAGAACTTTAACCCACGTTCATTAAGAGAAGCTTTTCGCCCCACAAACATCACCTCCTTCATCTCTCACACGTCTCCAGATCTGTATGCATGAACTCATGCTTTTGGCAAACCAATGTAGAACAGTTATGTCATTTTATGCTATCAATGCCAACAACATGTATCAGATCCATTATCATAAGGTCTGACAGACAAGCTTTGGAAGACTGAACTCCAGTTTTTAATGTGTTATTACCCTGAATTTCCCCAATCCCTAACACATTCAAAGGCAATGCAATGAGGCGTTGCCTCTCAGGTACCTCAGTCCTCAGCATATGACTTTAGACAGTGGGTGAAGATGGGCCTCAGTCCATTTGCAACCCCTACAAGAGCGCCTGTTGCTTCTTATAAATCTAACGTAACAAAAAGCTGTACGAACATGTTTTAAACCACTGGGGCAGAATCTGCCACCAGAGCTCTTCTGCCAGTCCTAAATTTTGTTGTTATTTGAGGGACTAATCAGAACTTTTATCTGCACACACAATCCTGCCCTCCTCCCTCACATGATAGTACTCACTGCACACTTGCAGTTACACCGATCCCAATACCTGTGAGGCCTTACTGGGATCAGTGGCCATGAGTACTTCACAGGCAAAAAGTAGTTTTAAAAGGACTCACTGGGTAACTGGTTGACACAAAGACACTGAATTGCCAAGAAGGGACAAACTATACCACCACACACTGGCTGGTACGGCATCCTTCACCTACATCTGGCTGCTTTTGGAAAACACAGCACACAGTGGCTTTCAGGTCACAAAGAGAGGCTTTTAATAGAGGACAAGAATTAAGGGGGTTTCTGGTTATGTGTTTGGGGTTTTTTTGAAGTGTTTTATCAAGTGAGAGTCCAGAATATGGATTTGCAGTGTCAGAAACCAATGTGAGAGACACCACCACCATCATCTTTAACTACTAAAGTGTTGCAGCTAGTTCATAAAGCTCATAAGAGTCAACAGACTCTTGGCCTATCCCAGGCTGATACGCCTTGAAGAGCACTGTGAGGAAACAGTCCTTGCTATTCCCTTGCAGGGCTGAAATCCCATCTCTTGGCTAAATTCTCATTCCCCTGTTGCAGTACTGAGCAATACAACATAAGACGCTAGTAACAATTTTCCACTTAGCAAGTTATTCCCTCCTAGACATTCTTATAAAGTATTTCAATATAATTGCTTAGGTTTAAAGAACAACAAAGAAAACATGCACTGGAACAAAAGCAGCTAGATAAAAATTAGAGAATGCTCATATACTGTTTTGGTTGATAAAAATCTAACCAAGCAACCATATAACCCTCGTGCAAGTTCAGAATAAGAAAGCAAACAAGATGTAACAGAAGAGGCCATCAACAACCAAACTCAGATTAAATAACATACCAGACCAATGACTGCAGACAATCACTTTTTGCAGCCTGAAGAAATCCTACAACTTTGCCAGACTTAGAAACACAAAGCAACACACACCACCTGTCCTCCCATAACTGGCAAGGCCAGGAGATTTCCTCGAGTACTTGGCAATTTCACTTCAATGGGACAAGAGCAACAGAAAGGGCTTTATCCCGTACAGCATCTCCCATACCAATGCCATTTCAGCGGTGCTCCTAGGGCACACTTCGAAATGAGGGGGTTTTGCCAACACAAATGTTAGTGGGCTTCCATTGAAACCAGCACATTGAAATGATCCAGAATATGAAAAACATACACACACACACAAATAAAAGCAGCAGGAATTTCTGAAGTGACTTTATGCTGAAGAAAATACAGTGCCGCCTAAATACTGCCTAAAGCTTTTTAAAGCCTCAACACAAATATTCATTTGCATACCTTTGTCTGCAGAGTTCACAAGCAATAGAAATTAATGGTTCAGCAACAATCTCACTGCTGGTTAGAAGAACAGGGCCCAAAATTATTAAAATACTCTCTTTCTCTAGCTACAAAGGCTTTATAGTTAACTTTACATTAAGCATTCTTGATTCTCACTTAAACCGAAGGAAGCACATTTTAATAGCATTCTGAGATTCCACCTAGACCAGCGATTCAGAGAGGGATTAAAATAATAAATTTATTAAATCAAAAGTAAATAAACAATTTTAATAAATAATCAGACACATTTACAAAGCAATTCACCTGCAGCAGCAAAGAAAGCAGCACAGTTTTGAAACTCAGGGATGGAGAAAAGAAGATGGGAAAAATCTCAAGCCTGCAGTATGGCCCATCACATCAGGCCATCCAATAAGCAAGTCCGACAGCCGTCACATACGCTCTCATTCATTCATCATGTGTTCAGGAAATCCTAAAACATTCCAATATTACAGAGAGAGAGGGCAGCAACAGGCTGCACATCAGCAATCTGAAGCTAGCTTCTCCTGAACCTAACAAATACTGATAAGTAGTTGCATGTTCATCCAGCCAAAGTTTCAGAGCTACTCAATCAACATCCTCCAAGTGAAACAGTATTTCCATTACTAGGGCTGGTAGCCATGAAAAGGTTGACCAGTCCTGTCAGAAACGAAGATCCAACAATACTAAGGGGCATTATAGCTCAGGACATATCCTGATTTTAAATATTGGAAAAGGAATGAAAAACTCTATTACCTTGCTATCACACAACAAATTTTGTAACACAGAGGAGATAATTAGAGATAAGTTTGGAAATGACAGAGCAGCTGACAGGTTACACGGCATTTAAAACTTCTTCTAAAAGGAATCACTCAAACTGTTTGAAAGGAAAAGATAACTTTGAAAAGATGAGTTTTAAGAGTTGAGCTAAACACCGGAGCTTCACCTGCAAAGGCCTCAGTGCAGATTTCTGTTATCATTGACAAACATCAGCTCCCTGGTGAAGTTGCCTGGTTTTCTTACACTGGCACAGAAGTACAGATGTCTTCCCAAAAGATCCCCAAAAGGGGATTAATTTTATTAGTATATACATATATATTAATAAAATAGTGAGTATGGAGAGAGTTGATTTACACAGCTGACAAGTGGATTGTGACAAAATATCTTAGAGAAGATGCAAATTTGACAATAGATGCCTGAACAAATCCACCAAATGACCAAAGAGTTACAGAACCACAGAACATTAGGAGTTAGAAGGGACCTTGAAAGATCATCTAGTCCACCCCCCCTGCCAGAGCAGGATCACCTAGACTGAATCACACAGGAACACATCCAGGCAGGTTTTGAATGTCTCCAGAGAAGGAGACTCCGCAGCCTCTTTGGTTACACGCTTAAAACTTCAGAATATACATCCTATCAAAATAATAACAATAACAATAATAATAATATAAAAAGCCAAAACGGTAATTAGACTGCATCTTTAGGGTAATTAACTTGGTTTACATTTGTTACCTTCTTGACAAACGTTAAGCAAGCTTTCTACGCTTGGACACGACCAGGCAAATTTCTTAAGTAATCAGGCACGTTTAGGGAGCGAGCTGCAATGAAAGCTCCGACCTTCTCTTGGAAGCAGTTTGCTGTTTTCGCAGCAACAGATTTAAGCGCAAACTGACACCCACCGCACAGTTGAAGCTGTGAGGTTCCCCGAGCACGAACCACACACGCACAGACAGACAGACACACGCACGCACAGGTTTCCCTCTGCACGAAGCGCAGAGAGCAGAGTGCCACCTGCCTTTCACAGGTCACAGGCGCAACGCTGCAGCCTGGAAATTAAACCTCGCCTCCCTCCTCCTCCCCCGGACAGGCGACAAACAGATCTCGAAAGGGTCGGCTGGAAAAACGTGTGCAGGCTTTGACAAAACCGAAACCACTCGTTCTTCTGGACCAGCCGCCGCCTTGTGAAACACGCCAGGAAAGAGCAAGTGTACAGCCTGCAACTTGAAACTGTTTCCGAGCAGGAATGTATATACATGCCAGAGAGGATAAAGGGACGATAATGAAGAGAAACAGACTGAAAATAATAAATTTGGAGAACAGTAATTTGGAGAACTCAGCACTGGCAAGAGCTCCCATTAAACATTTTCACTAGATGATGGTACAGACAACGGGAAGCTCCTCAGCGCTACTGCCCGTAATTACAGTGGCAGCAGCAATACCAATTCATCTCAGGAGCTGTAGGAACTTTAGAACACACATTACCAAACATCATGATCCTACCAAGTTTTTATAAACTAGATGTTAAACCCAGTGATACATCGTATGTTGTTACTATTCAGAAGCTGGGTCATTGCAACTTATTAACTAATTACTAGATGCTGCTTTACATTAAGTAACACGGTATCAGATTACACACACTCTCCCTCCCACACACACTATAACTCGATAGTACCTACTATCAACTGATAGTACTATCAGCTATATCCTATCAACGTGCACACAGAGCAATGCAGCCCTTGCAGACCAGAGAGGGATCTGCCTGCTCCTCAGCTGAATTCCTTCACGCAACCTCCTAAGGCAGGAACTGAAGTTTGCCCGAGGCTTACGTTGTATTTGTGCAGCTCATGGCTTGTAACGTATCCTTTACTCACTGGAAAGTAATGAACTTCATTCCTTGAAAAGACTCTGTTTGCATAAGCCTACACCAACAAAAGTTAGAATCCACACGGTCTCCCTAGGTAGCTGGGGGG